>JAXGGA010002318.1:10000-125193 GCA_038373865.1 Uloborus plumipes | reverse complement strand
TCGGTCTGTCGGTCTGTCGGTCGGTCTGTCTGTCCCCCCCTAATAACTTTTGAATGAATATTCCGATTTGGACAAACTTTTTTTTGTTGGAAAGATCTCGGCGAGTACAGCTCATTCCCATATTTGATTTTTCGATTTGAACAATTTTTGGTTCAACTTTGAGCCGTTCAAACAACCTGTCCCGCGATGCTAACTTTTTAGTTAACAGTCCGATTTGAACAAACTTTTTTTTGTTCGAAAGATCTTTTCAAGGATACTTCATTCCTGTATCTACATTTTCGATTTGAACAATTTTTCGTTCAACATTGAACCATTCAAGCAACCTTTCCCCCCTATAACTTTTGAATGAACATTCCGATTTGAACAAACTTTTTTTTGTTGGATAGATCTCGGCGATTACAACTCATTTCCATATTTGATTTTTCGATTTGAACAATTTTGGTTCAACATTGAACCGTTCAAGCAACCTTTCCCCCTCCCCTAATAACTTTTGAATGAACATTCCGATTTGAACAAACTTTTTTTTGTTGGAAAGATTTCGGCGAGTACAACTCATTCCCATATTTGATTTTTCGATTTGAACAATTTTTGGTTCAACTTTGAACCGTTCAAACAACCTGTCCCGCGATGCTAACTTTTGAGTGAACAGTCCGATTTCAACAAACTTTTTTTTGTTCGAAAGATCTTATCAAGGATACTTCATTCCCGTATTTACATTTCCGATTTGAACATTTTTTCGTTCAACATTGAACCGTTCAAGCAACCTTTCCCCACCTAATAACTTCTGAGTGAACCATCCGAATGGAATAAACTTTTTTTTGTTTGAAAGATCTCGTAGAGGTTCATTCCCTTATTTCGCTTTTTGATTTGAACCATTTTTCGTTCAATATTGAACCGTTCAGAAAAAAATTTAACATTAGCGCCTACGGGGAATTTAAGTTGAATGTTGATCCTGGAACTTAAAGTCGGATTTCCTTCAAACTAACTTTGTAAAAAAATGGTTTTGATAAATAATGTTTGTAAAGTACTTTTCTGAATAATCTTCTGTGAGGACTCTGATTCCGACTCCGACTCCACAAACATGGTGGAAATGCAGGCTCAGAAAAAAATGACTGACTGTGCAGACGATTTTTTGTTTATTTATTCATTTGTGTTATTTTATTTATTACTATTATTTTTTTTTGGCAGACGATTTTTATTGTAACAAAAGTGTTCATTCACGAGGGCATTTTATTCTTTATTTATATTTAACAACTGGCAACGGTTTAAAAGTGAAAATCGAGACATTTTATCGACGGACGAGTTTTTTTTTCCTTTCTTTGATAAAATGTGTTTTGATGTACTTTGTACTTTTAATTTTTTTTTTTTGAAAACGATTGAGGAATTTTTCTACGGAAGAACTGTAACAGTTACATTCTTTAAAAGGTGCGACAAAACTTCATTTATTCATTTATTTACTTTTTATGTCTCTATTTCATCTGATAAGAGGGGTATATTTTGCTTTTAGAAATCAGCTTTAAGTGCTAAAAAGGTATGTTTGACATAATGTTCAGTCTCAGATGATCAAGAGAATAATGATCATATGCTAGAATGCCGATGTCGATGTACGGGAAAGTAGGCTCGTTTAGTTCTTGACAGAACTTCTTGTTAAAAATGCTGAGTCCTGTTTGGTTTTTTTATATATATATTTTTTCCTTTATCCGACCATACGTAAATATATACCTACGAATATGTGGGCTGAAAAAATATCCGTTTTTCGAGCATCCCCGAGTTTATTAGCACTAGTTTTCTCGTAACGTTCTGTATCTATACGTATGTATGAACACTGCAAAACATGAACAGCTGTTTTTACTGTATAATCCTGGCAGCCGATGTTGCAATTTCAAACTGTAAAATTTACAGTAATAAACTGTAAAACTAGCAATTTTACAGTTTATCACCATAAAATGTAACTGTATCATACTGTAAAAACAACAGTATAATACTGGCAGCAGAGGTTCTAGTTTAAAACTGTAAAATTAGCAATTTTACAGTTTATTATTATAAAATTAGCTGCATTATACTGTAAGGACAACATTCATTTTTTACAGTTTATTTATCTCGCATAATTCAAAAGCAGGATGCTGAAGAAGACAAATATCCTTTAAACTGATGTTTGGAGGCTCGAAAAGAGGTCTTTTCATGCTTCTTGTACCAAGTCGGCGTTAGTTTTAATGCGGACTGCCCTGTAAAAAAAGCAGTATTGCTATAAAATTTCTAGGACGCAGTATGGGCTTGTAGTGTCGATAGATCATATTTTCAATAGTGTCGATAGATCACTGCCAATGCTACGTAAGAAAAATTTCCTAACTAAATAAATTTATAAAATTCCAGGTTCATACAAAGATTTTCCAAACGCACTTTTCTTTTCTTACTAATACCTATTTCTAATGGTATTAAAGGAGAATCAAAGTTAAGTTTGGCAATATCTTCAATACAATGCAAAATACAACAACTATACTCGAGCCCGCTTACTAGAATATCGGTTAAAAGAAATATTCCGCTTAATATAGTACAGTTTCAATGTACCAAACCGTTGTAATGCTGTATTTTAATGCGATAATGTTCCTCTTGCACGTTCCATTTAGTTTCTGTTGATGTACATTTAGATGTCAGACGCGAACATACAACATCGCCTTTGTTTACAAATGCAAGTGACATTCTCCTACTTTGCTTTTATATTCATAAGAAAGTATCTAAATATCTCATGTATTTAAGAAATATGGTTTCTATGACACGTACATGAGTACAAAAACCAGTTATTTTGAGTTTTTAGGAAACACTGAATACTCGAAAGACGTAAACGAAAGTGCTGTGGAGTCTGCATCAGAATTTGTTTTTTTTTTTTTTTTTTATCAAGTATCTATCATTTTACGTGTTATGTAGGAAAAATATTTTAAATTGTCGTCATTATGTGTGAGCAAAATTCATTTAAAATTGATTTCGAGGTAACTGAAACGGAACTTAAGCTTGAACTATAAGTGGGAAGTTTTTCATGAGTACAGTATTTCCTTCACTTTCATACAAGGAAGTAAAAACAGACAACAAATGACATCTGTCCTGTCATGACAAACCCTGTAAAATCAACTAATGTTAACTTCAAGCAGAACACTCGAGATAGGCGTCCATTAAAAGACGTCTAAGCCATTTTTCTACCTTTCCACCATTCGTGGAGTCATTTATTGGAAAAGTTCGAAAATCATATGCACAATATTATAAGAGAGCAGCAAGGTATAAGAAAAATGAGTATTTCATACTTGATAATGGATGTTTTACTTCATTCCAAAGTAATTTAACCTGGAATGAGAGGAAAACATTGGCAGCAGAAATGAAGCGTATTGGCACGGCTCCAGATTCACCTTGACAACCATCGTCACGTGGTTTCCGCAACAAGCGATGAGACACAAAACCCATTCTCACATTGTTCCTTCTCCAGAAGTATAAGATTTAGTGTACGGATGGAAACATAAATTATGTCTCAAGCTATTAAGTACTTTTATTGGGGCTTGAGCATGCATAACAGAAATTACGAAAGAAATTTCTGTATGTGCAATAATGCTAATTTTTTGACAAATGGGCTACTGGACGAAATCGGAATTGCTGTTTATCAATGCGTGGATTATCCAATTTTACATAAATTTGGACAGTTTGAACGTAGCTTGTATATGTTTCATGCATTGAACTAAAAATAACTTCCATTCGTGTTCCATGTACTCTTGTGCAACATGAATGTATCAGTGCATTTCTATTAAAATAAAAATACAGGAAATTATTACTATTGTAATCGAAAGCTTGATAAACAAGTATATTTACAATCTGCAAACCAGGAATCACTTAGAGAGCGAGAGAGAAATGTGATATAGGGAGTAAGTTTCCGATCCTTTTGTGTAAAGACAATTCTTAGCTCAGATGGTACGATTGTGTGGAAAAGACAATTTAATTTTTCTATTTCATTTCATTTCAACCGATTTATACGAATCGATTTGTATTTACCTACAAATGATATTTGTGATGATGAAAATAGAGGGGTAAAATTAGTACACGTACTTGAAAAATAGGGTTACACTCAAAGGCTGAAACAAATTATGGTCTCGCTCTGCTCAGTTGTTGACTTCCGATGGGCTGAATCTTAAACTATTCCATTTGTTAAAATATGGGTAAGGCAAGCCAATTTTTGCTGCTGATAACTCCTATTAGCGTTGTGTCAGTCTAAAACTGTCTCTTCCGTTCACTATACATACTTAAGATCGTCCAAGGTCAAACATATTTTTACCAAATCCATTTCCCTATACTGTCTGATTTCCTTAGTTCAAACCTTCTGCGTGTATATGCATGCATCAGCTCTGATCTTACCAAAATAGGGGTGATAGGTAAGATAAAAATAAGGGGAAGAATAATAAGAAGCATTTTGAGCCGTATCAAACGACGTAGAACGATGCTAATTTCAAATACAGTTTAGTTGAATGTGTCAAAAGGATAGCAAATGCAAATTTTAAATTGAAAACTTCAGAAAGTTCCCACTCAAAGCCTATCACCCCCTTTTTAAGTGGAATGATCTGCGAGTGCTAGGCGTGGTTTTCACAGACGGACAGTACGTAAAATTTGTTGGATAAAGGAAATGGTAAGCAGAAAACATCGACAGTGTTGTTGAATCAACTCAGAGTTTACAAGATATTGACGCACAAGACAGCTTTTAGGGCTGTCGTTCTTCTTCCTTTGAATTTTCTTCAACGTGCCTTTTTATGATATTTATATTCTTATTTTACTGTTATCTGTTATTTTATTTGCTTCTCCAGTGCAAGTAAATAAGAAAAACTTTTATGCATAGTTTTTGTAGCGTCTTGGGAATATAATGCTGCATTCAGAAAAATAAACTGTAATTCGCGGTGTTTATAAGAACCGTTCAAGTTAAAGGAGAGGATGACGTGTAACTTCTTCTGCAATAACTAAATAAAGTTTACTGAATTTCTTATCAGATTAATTATTTTGGAAAAATAATTTACTCCAAAATACAATTAGAAGGCATCAGAAAAAAATAAAATAGTTTAAAAATAATTCAAAAAAGAAAGTATATAAATCTATAATTTATATTAATCGTGTAAAAGGATTCATTTTATGACTTGGTTACTGCTTTGGTTTTTATGATAATTTTTTAAGCACCAAATCTAAAAAACAATACCTTCTTCGGATGAAAAATAACTTCGGAAGAAAAGATCTGGGGAAAAGAGCTTTTAGAAGCAATATGCTATTTTTTGATTTGCGTTAAAAATTTAAGAGAAGACGAAATTCTTGATTGAAATGAAAGTTAATCTCATCTCATTGATTTTTTCCTTTTTTTTTTTTTTTTTTTTTTTTGTTAGAAAATATACGATTGTAAAAGAAAATTAAATTTCCTTTCTGTTATTTTAGCTTAATGAAAATAAAATGAAACATTAAGTATGTTTTTCGCTCATTTTGAAATAAATGCTGGAATTTTATTTCAAACTAAAATCGATATTAAAAGGAATAGAAAATACGAAAAGAAAATCAACTTATGAGAAAGATAGAATGACAACGACATTTTTGAGATTTGCTCTGACTAGGAGCAAAAAAGATCAGCTTTTAATTAACCCTGAATCTGTCTTAGCCCTTCATCTTATGTTTTGATGTACAATATTCTTTAAGCAGTTTACTCAGTCCTTTTATTTTCCAAAATAGTATTTTTTTAAACATAATGATCTGAAAAATGTACTTCTTAATTTATTGATAATCATTCTGATACATTTTCAATTAATTCTATTGACTGATGGACTCATTCTCTCATGCTTGCTCATTTATTTATGTCTATTACGGAAACAATTATGTTATAAAAAATATATAAGTTCAAAGATAATATAAAGTTTGATTGTTGCAACACACTTCGGAAGGTGTTAATCTAAAGGTTATGTAAACACTAACTATGTATTACTGCGAATTCAGTGAAATTCAAACCCCTATTAAATCTTAACTTTATTGATATAAGACTCCATGAAAATGCATTTTATTCTTCTACCCTTGCAGCTTTATTAGCAATAACAACACTATTTCGCTCATTTTTTTAAAAAAGTACCGTAAACTCCCGAGAACCCGCTTAAGAGGGTAGCAAGCTAACCTCGTATAATATAAAAAATAGGCTGAAAACGATATTGATGTATGCAATAGATAAAAATAGTTAATAACACTACACATGCTTTTAAAATATAGCTAAAAATGGTAACATCGGATGCAATGTAAAAAATGAATGTTGTTTTTACAATATATTACAGTTAATTTTATAGTAATAAACTAAAATTGTTAATTTAACAGTTTATTACCGTGAATTTTACAGGTTTTAAGCTGGAACCACTGCTGCCAGTATTGTATTATATTGTCGTTTTTACAGTATAATAACTAAATTTTACGGCAATAAACTGTAAAATTGTTAACTTTATAGTAAAAAAACTGTAAAATTACTGGTTTTACAGTTTATTACTGTGCATTTTACAGTTTTAAATTGGAACCTAGGCCGCCAATATTATATTGTAAAAAAAACAACAGTTCATGTTTTGCAGTGTGTAAAAAATATCTTTAAAAGTAAAAAACGACCAAATACGAAATCAGGTTTTTCTGCATTCAGTGAATTATTACCGTAAAAAAATAAAAACGAAAGTGTGAAAGAACCCGCGGATAATCCGAATCGCGGATAATCGGCAGTTTGCTGTACTTCTCTTTCGCGTTTTCCTCCAAAAAAAAAATTATGTTGCTTCATAATGCAGCAATCAAAGCTCAGCAGCACTACAAGCGTTTCGAATAAAACCAAAATAGAAACAGCACCAGGCAAAACTATAAATGGTTAGAGAGGTCAAAGGAAAAGAGCCCACTTCTTTGATCGATTCCGAGCATCAGTGACAGGTGGCCCGGGTGCATCGATTTTTTGCATTACGAGGCTCCGGCTGAACCACCCTTTTCTTCCCCAATCGAGAGATCTTTTCACTCAAGTGTGCTGCCAGAGAAACATCCGCATTCCCATTGTTGTTTCTGCCCCTGATCTATTGGTTTTCTTTGCCGGAAGACTGCCTCCAAGATCTGAGTTTTCTTTTTACCCTGCTTATTATGCTATGGAAAATAGAGTAGTTATCTTTTTCCATTCAATTTCTGGTAATTAGTAATACAAGTTTGGGCCGTGGTAGCCCGATCGGTAAGGCGTCGAACTCGTAACCGGAGGGTCCCGGGCTCGATCCCAGCCGATCAAAGATCCACCGTCGTTACTAATGGTAGCTAGGCGACGTCAAATAAGAGTCGTGGTCGCAAAGTCCTCCAAGTGAAACGATACCTTTGGGGGTACTAGACCAGGGGTTTGCTCGGCCCTTGGTCTGGTTCGAAAGAACAGAGTGCTCTTCAGGGCCCCATCCCACTTAAACCAAGAGTTGTGATAGGTACGGGGGACCCTGGAGTGTGTGAGGTAAGATAAATTTTATTCAAGGATAGAGGAGTTCAGTTTAGTGCTTCATGTGTTTAAGAGAAGGAGAAACCGTTGGGCATTCTAGTTAAGAATATAGTAATGACAACACCTGGAAAAAACGCTAACTGTCTAATTCACCGCCAACCCTAATCCCGCGTCAGACAGCCAAACCACCGGTCAAAACTTTCTTCAGCTAATAAGAAAACAGTCGAAACCTCAAATCAAAATCAAAGACTTGAATATGAGGTTCTTAGTCTGACCGAGACTCAAATAATATGGTGAATCAAACCGTAATCCTTGGATTACGATTCGATTTCTTCGTTTATGTTGGTTACGATCAAACCCTAAGTCTGCTGCACTGTAAAAAATGAATGTTGTTTTTCCAGAATAATACAGCTTACAAAATGAGTAAAGAAACTTTAAGCGAACTTTTAAATGGTGATTAATGGAAATTTTAGTCTCGCTTAAAGGCTTGTTTTATTTACCTGGCGGATTATTTTACATTTTATCAAAAGATTTAAGCTTCTTTTGTTGCCGACTTTTGGTATCGGTACAAAGGGAAAATCTATTCCAAGAATTTTCCAAAGTGTGTTGTGTAAGTTTGGGAATGTATTTCACTATTTTTCAATAATTTAGCTTGGCGTGGTGGGCAAGTTTTTGAAGGTTGCATTGACGAAGACAAATAATACTAGTACACTGTAAAAAAATGAATGTTGTTTTTACAGTAAAATAGAGCTAATTTTATAGTAATAAACTGTAAAATTGCTACTTTTGCAGTACTAAATTTTAAAATTGCTACTTTTACAGTACTAAATTGTAAAATTGCTAATTTTGTAATAATAAATTGTAAAATTGCTAATTTAACGGTTTATTACTGTGCATTTTAGTTTTTAACTAGAACCTCTGCTGCCAGTACTATTCAGTTCACTTTTTGCAGTGTACGGATTACGGTTTGATTTCTTCTTTGCTGTGGGTTTCGATCAAAACCTAAGGACCCTGCACCACATCAGCAGAAAACGCGACCGAAACCGAAGGCAGAAACCGAAAATCCGGGTACTTTCCATAGGAACACCATTTAATCCATTTTACGTTTCTGCTTTATTTTTCTGCTTTACGTCAATGTGGAGAAGTGCCCTAAATGTGCTAATAGACAGGAGCCAATGAGCAGCCACAACAGAAACAACATTACTTCTCTCTAATTGCGACTAAAATATAATTCTGCGGTTAGTCAGTGAAACAACTAAAGTTCAGTCAGATAGAAAAATTCTTAAGTTCAACCAAGAAACAGATCCAGAGACAATAATTGAAACAGCTATGAAACGAGCTGGAGAAACGTTGTGTTGAAGAAATGCCTTCTAAGAACAAACGAGGTAAAAGCTGAAATAACACTAATTACCTTAAATGAAAATCGTTTGAAAAAGAAACGGTGGAAGGAGAAGAGACTGGGTTGAAAGTTTTAGCAGAAGACGTCCAGACGAGAACTAATGCGATAAATGAAGATGGTTCAGTCGAAGAACAATTACCTTGAATGTGGGAGACGGAGGGGGGGCTAAGGGAACATGCGATTAGATACTGTTTAATATGAGACGAAATCACCCTTTATTCGTGCAATGAGAACTGATGCGATAAAGCGCATATACTGTATCAGGAAAGGATTAACTTAAACGAAAATTAGGCATTGGACCAACGAAAAAGAGCATTAAAAAATTTTTCATAAAACAATAGTGAGATAAGTAGACACTTAGTTTACATTGATAAATAATCATGTTAAAAACTAGTGCGAGAAATGCAAATAGTGTATGTTTCACCAAGTTTCCAATTCCATGGACCTCGCCCCCCTAGAAAATTACCCAGTATCTTCTCTCAAATAAAATAAATGCAATTGATGAATTTAATTCTTGTTTACACGAAATTTTTGGCTCAACAAGACTTGGTTCAACTACAAAAACACCATCTAAATAGGTCATGTTTCAGCTGGAATTCAGTTTGCAAATGATATTTCGTAACGTTTAACAAAAGATAAAAGAAAGTCAGTTTATAAAGACCAGTATTTATAAAGACAATTGATAAATATTACACATATAATGTGTTTACAACTAAAATTGCATCCAAGATATTGTTGTCTTTTTATCTTTTTTCCAAAGTGACCAAGAGCTGGCTACATAAAAAATGCGATCATAAGGTACATTAAATTTTTTTGTATAAATAGAAAGTACATAAATAGGTAAACATTTTTCGCCCGGTCTGCCAGGCCGGGTAAGGGACCGGATGTGATGGCAAACGGTCAGAGTTCGAGATTTTTCTTTAGATATACTTCAGATATTCTTCAGATTTTCTGCAGTTTACGGTCAGCTAAGCCTAAAATCTTCAAACTATTTTAAGAATTTTTTCAGAATTCTGACGGCATTCATCTTCAAAAAATCTTACGATTTTTCTCAGATATCGAAGGACACTGAGCTATATTTTGCTCCAAATTACACATTTTCAAACAAGAAGGCAAAAACGGGTACCGAATCCCATTCGCCATTTTGGGACACCAACGCTTAAACTGCTTTTTTGGGGAATAATGCTAGAATGATTTTCGAAATGGTCGATGACTGATCTCTATTGCATAGCTTAGTATTCAGAGTTTACCCAGGGGTAGTCACCCCCTCCCCGAAAAAGATGTGCCCCCAATTTTACAGAGCAATACACCCCCCCCCCCCACACACACACAACAGAAAGATTTTCCCGTAGAAAAAAGCAAAAACCCCTTTCAAAAATCGTCTGAAAAACTTCAACGGCGCACCTTGAGCTTTGCCACCCCCCCCCAACCGTTATTTTGGGTCACCACTGCTTAAACCACTATTGTTAGAATAAATTGCTGGAGCGATTTTCGGGAAGGCCGATAACTGATCTCTTAACGTAAAGACACTATAGCAGAGTCTCCCCCCCCCAACAAAGAGACGGTGCCCCCCCCCAAATGTTAATGACCCCCAAAATGTTAATGATGTTTTGGATTGATTCATATCGATTACAAGTTCATAAACATAAATTAATTTATTGTATTTTAAAAAACACGGAGTTTAATGTAACGCTTCAATTAAACAAATTAAAAAACAAATACATATAATATAACGGATAAATGTCTTGTATACATAGTTCAAGTTAAGAGAAACCTATTTCCTCTGATAAAAACGTCAGTGAGTTAAAAACGAGTTCAAATCAGAGTTGGGCATGTATTGAACACCATTTGAAAATTATTTTTGACACAAAAATCATTCAAACATTACAAATGCATTTTAAAAAAGAACAAATAATTCTCTCTCAGACTTTTTTCTAAAATTTGAAGTATAAACTCTAATGATGCTATTACAAATATAAACTAATAACGAATGAAAACGATAGAAAAACAGTAACTTTGCTTAGTCTTAGAAATTAGCATTTTCAACCGAACTTATACTTAAATGTTTTTTAATTATTGCAATAAACGATCAATAGTAGTACGGAAATAACAGAAACATAAGTAGGTTGCAATATAGCTCGAGTCAATTTCCAACTAATTTTTAACTAACCCTTTAATAGCTACAAATCGAAAATAAAATAAACATTCATTTTTAAGAAATCAAAACATTGAAAAATTGTTAACATTAAAAAATATAAAAAATAAGCGCAGACAATTCCCAAGAAATTCTTTGAAAATACATTAAAATTATAATAAACAAACTTAAGTTTATTTTATGCGAAGAACATCTGTTGCTCATAATTAATCCACTTGTAATAGCCGCCAGTTTAAAGAACTTTAATATATCAAATGATAAATTGCAGGAGAGGGTCCAAGTTAATTTCAAAGGCTGCTCAAAGTTTGTTCTTTTGAATTCCACTCCGCACATTCATCACGAACAAGACAGTCCTCTTCCGAAAATAAAATGGCTCGTAATGAGGTGTCAGAAAGTTAGGGACAGACAAACGGACAAAAGGTTAACCTTTCTTTCATAGGATGGACGCTTTATAGCTTTCCAAAACTTTTAATAATAGACGTTAAAATGATGAATAAGACTAATTCGTTATTTAATTTTCCGCTTTCAAAAGTCTATTTCCCATTTTCATTTCGCTTTTTTTATTTCAGAAAGTTTGTTTTATTCTGGCACATACATTTTAATTTATGTAGGATTCAAACCGTCTTCATATAAAGTATGACATGTTCAAGTATTATCAGCGGTAATGAATATGCTCCTCGAACTGTCTTTTTATCTGAACAATTAGGAATGCGAATTGACTTGAAGTTTCTCACACTATTGGCTGGGAATAGTAAATAGCGAGTCACGTGATCCATTGATTTGTGGGTTTTTTTTTTTTTTTTTTTTTTTTTTTTTTTTTTAACCGTTAGTTTTTTCGTTTTGTGATTGATAGATACCAGTCGCCTGGTACATTGCGTTATACATGTTAGCATACTTATTTTTTACATTGCAGACAGTTTTCGCACCATTTTTTTATTTCATTTATTTATTTTTGAAATAAAAAAAAAATCTCCCTCTTTTTTTTTATTTTTCTTTCCCCCGCCCCCCCCCCCAAAAGCTATTAATAGAACACGTGTTGAAGTTTGCGATTAAACGAAAAAAAAATTTTTTTACTTATCATTTAAGGATTATTTGTATTTATTAAATTGTTTGAAAAACGATATTTCTCTTCGTTTTTAAATGATGCATCAATTTTACAAAAACTACATTTATTCACTTTTTTTTTTCAATTTGTAAAAAAACTGAAAAATACGCCATTTTTTTTAATGTATGATTCGAATGCGCTTATGATTATAAACTAATTGTTTCAAACCTACTTCCGTTAAAGTAAAAGACGGACGAAAAAAGCATTAAGTCGTGTAATGCATCTTTGAGATGTAGCGAAATGCAAAAAAAAGATCAAAATAAAATTTATTTAATAAATGGAAACGAGCTACTTTTTAAATTTTTCGTTAAGTTCCTTTCTCGAGTCTGTCTTATCAGGTGAGAGAGGTACATTTCGTTTTTAGAAATCAGAATTAAATACTAAAATCACATATTTGAGATACCTTTACAATCTTAGATATTTAAGAGAATATTGATGGGTCATTCCACGTGACGGAACGGGACATTTGGAGCTGTTTTGTCAGGAGATTTTGCTCCATAATTACAAATAAAACAAGCTAGGATTTTTTTCTGTTCTTAGCAACAGTTAAGATTTGTCATGAGAATTACATGGAAAGTCAAAAGTTCATAGTTTAAAAGAAAATGATTTAAGGATAAGAAATATAATGCCTGCGACGGAACAAGACTCATACGAGTCCCATTCCGTCACGGCCTTTTTAATGCTTAAAATTTGGTTATTTTCTAACAAATAACAAATTTTAAATTTTCATGGAGTTCGTATGACAAATCATTGCCGTTGCTACCAACAAAAAAATTCCTAGCGTATTTTATTTGCATTTATAGAATTAAATCTACTGACAGAACAGCTCCAAATGTCCCATTCCGTCAAGTGAAATGGCCTCAATACTAAAATGTCGTTGGTGGTATACGTATGATATTTACTTGCACTGCTTAAGCTTCCCAACGACTCATATATTTCATGAAAACATAAATTCTTTAAATAAAAAAAACACTTTTTCCTGATTAATATTAATAAAATAATATGTAACGAGTAATGCAAATAGTGCTATGTATGTAATTCACTGTACACTTTGATGATATTGCTCACTTTCTTAAATATTATTCTCTACAGGTCAAACAACTAGTGAAAGGAGGCTGCATTTTATTAGAAAGACAAACACAGAATGAACAAGAATCAATGCAATATTTCCCAAAATATCGCCCGAAAGCGAATCCAAGCGGGGTTCGTTTTCTCACGACAAGAATGAACAAATTAATACTTTAAATGAATGTAAGCTTACTTTTCCCGAAGGGATCGGTTTCGAACACTTCCTGCAGACCCCCGTGCCGCATTCCACGCAAGCCGATTCCCTGGGGGATGCGCGACAGATCGAACACTGCTCCTGTTCTTTTTTCGGTGGCTCTTGGCGTGTCACTTCACTTTCCCTGAAAAGAAAAAGGAACAATGTGAATAAGAGGATCGAACAATTTGCAGAAGATTATGACGGAAGTACAAAGGGGTTGAGATCGGGTTTTCTCTGTTGAAATATTTTCAAACTCGTGGTTAATTACTTGGCTTGAGTTGAATCGTTTATTTTAGAAACAAGTCAAGAGGCAATATTTTTGATTTTGAGAAAACATTTATACAGTCTAGTACTATCAAATTATTTATTTTTCATTTTTTTTTTCTTTTTGGCGTTACAGATTTGTAATCAAGCGCAAAGGACAAGCATATATCAATAAAAATATTTATCAAGCAAAAGTTGAACAGAACAACTACTACTTAAAAAGATTATTTCATATGCAAATTTTCTAATTATTATCAATAGAAGAGTATGATACAGAGAATTTTTACAATAATGTCGAAAAAAAATATTAATTTTTACTACAGTGTGTAGCAATTTAGCTAAGGGGCTAAATGAAGCATAATGATCAAAGATGGAAAAAATAGTTAAAAGTAAGCACACTGCAAAAATTAAATGCTGTTTTGCAGTACAATGCCGCAAAATTAATAATAATAAACTGTAAAAATTGCTAATTTTACAGTAACAAACTGTAAAATTTAATTTTACAGTTTCTTATTGTGTATTTTAAAGTTTTATACTTAAACCTCTGCTGCTAGCATTAGACTGATGTTTTTAAAGTATAATGCAGCTAATTTTTTGGTAATAAACTCGAAAATTGCTAATTATACAGTTTATTACTGTACATTTTAGTTTTAAATTGAACTTCTGTTTCCAGTAGCACACTGCAAAAACAATAGTTTATTTTTTGCAGTGTATACAATGAATTTATCTTAACCCAAATCAGTCTTATCCGTTCAACAATGAACAACTAACGGGAGAACAGACATCAGAAATGCAGTTTGCTTAATCATTCATTCGTTTTTAACGTGTTCGAATTAGCAAGGCTCGACTATATCTACTTATTTAACTATTCAATAGCAATTACAACACTTTTTACTGAAAGAAATATATCTAAATATGCATTCATTTTTTTTTCAATCCTTATCGAAAAGTTTTAAAAGAAAATCTCTTCTCAAACAAATGATTTTTCGAACTTTTAGAGCTTGTCGCTTTACTTACGTCTGAAATAAACAGTTCAGTTAACATTGGTGTAAAAATTGCAGGTTAAAAGTATGGTTGAAGTTTTTTAATACTGTGAGGGTTAATACGGAATCATTGCTATAACGAACATTATGCTCGTTGTGTTTGGTTTGCTGGTAAATGAAATTGCAAATATCACTCATAATGCGTGCATAGAAACGAAAATTTTGGCTAAGAACGAAAACTGTTAACCACTGCACAGAAAAATGTCTTGATTGGAAGTTTATTTTTTTTACAGAAAGTATTCGTTATTTTGCATGATAGTAGAAAACCAAGAAGCACCCTGTAAGTAATAAAGGGTACATATGCTTAATGTAAATCATTCCAAAAAACAGCAAAAATCACTAGTCGCATATTACATAAATGCATACCACGGTAAAAACTCACAGAAAAGTATATAAGAGTTAAAGGTCCAAATATGCACTTTTCATAATTCATTTCTGATTGACGGTTGTGAATAAACAGGAAAAACATTTAGATTTTGAATCAAACTATACTATCCAGGATTTTTATACGCAATGCACAGAGAAAATATAACACATAAATTGAGCCTCTAACACGAAATTAAAATTCTATTTCGCAAAGTATTAGAATATGCTAAAAGATTCGAAATTAAAAATTAAACAACCAACTATTTGCAATCTTCTTCGACAAGCAAGGAAAAAAATGGCGCTACTCGCAATTTAAATTACTAGTCAATAAAATTTGTCTTAAACGTAAGAAAACTTCTAAATTGAGCTTCCTGACCCTTTGCTGATTAAAAATACAAAAGGAGAAGAAAACGTTGAATGCAGAGCGAAAAATATCCAAAAATGAAAAAAGCAAATAGTTTATGGTTGAATAAATTCCTCTAAAGCAATTCTAGCGAGATAGAAAATAAAGAATTGAGAAGATTTCTGAAGAAAAAATGAATTAAAGTCTCTTTACAAAAGGGACAGAGCGCTTAAAATATTTGGAATCATCATGGCGCCGAGCTGTTATTCATCTTTGCATGATTAAAAAAAAGATGAAGCTATTAATGCCCCTTTTCTATTTAAAAATATGCAGTTTGTGCAAAGAATACGCAGCTAAACTACGTGATGTCGAAATAGCAATTTGCTGTTATCCACTGCAATTTGTTTGAGTTAGTTTTGTTGTTTTTCGTTTTATGGACAACGAACGAGGAAATGTCACTAAGAAAATTTATGAAAAGAATAACCTTTTTTTTTCGTGATAAGTTTGTAAAAGTGAAAAGCTAGTCTAGAACTAAACGAACCTAATTTTCTTTTTAGTAATTATGGGTACCACGCCCCACCGAAGAAAAAAAAATTATTTAAAAAAATGTGACGTTAATAAAAAATGAAAATAATGCCTAATACTTATCATATTGTAGGTCCAGCTGCCTTGTTAAATCAATCACTACTGAAAAATACGAAATAAATTATTTATTTACATACGAAATTGCCTCTTTGACGTGAATTACCGGACGGCCAGGCAATTGACCCCACTCCGCCGGGATGCGATGCAACAGTTAAAACTGGGAAAAGTAGTTGCAATTAGCTAAATTAATGCAAATTATTATATGAGTAACATAATAAATATTAAAATTTACTTTAAATAAAGAAAATAAAACGTGAAAATATTTATATTTTTCTTATGGCTTATAGTACTAATAATCGTAATAATCGGTAGAAAACAGTTAAAAACATATTGGACGTTATTTCAGACACTTTTTTGCATATTAGTCCCTCTGAAAAATTTCTTGAAGGCAGAATTACTCTATATTAACAGTGAATTTATATTACTGATTATATTACTTTCTCTCAATTGGTTTAGATTGCAAATTATTTGAATACTGTAAAAGAACTTATTGTAACGAAACTATGTTTTCGCGATTTTTGCGAGCCTGTCGAAATCGTGAAAATTAAAGCTTCGCGAAATGTTTTACAGCATGTGTTTTTCAATTTTCGTTTCTTTTTTTTTTCTTTCTTTACAAATGAAAAAAAAAATGCTAAAAAATTCGCGACTTTGTCAGATCTTGAAATTACCAGCATATTCATTATCGTGAAAATAAGTGCTTTTACAGTACTTTTTAAAGACTGAGATGACCATCTCGAAAAAAAATAATTTCTTAGATTCCTTTACCTCAAACTATTATGCGTTTCTAAACATTATTTTTCTCGATAAAAGCATTTTATATTAAGTACATTTTCCAAATACGCAAGTAAACAAACGAAGGTAAAACGAAATGAACTTGTAGTACATTACAAATCCTTGGTAACACATAATTTCAAAACTGAATACATGAAATAACACATAAAGAAATAAAAAATAATTCTTTCAATTATTTGTGAATGTGCCTAATTTTAATGTGCCAGAAGCAAACAAAATACAGTAAAAATTTCAATTGAATTTAAAAACATTATCTTGCACCAGTAAACGTAAAAAACACCTCCAGCGTTGACGATATCTTGATTGATAAAAAAGACTTTAAAAGTATTGAAAACCGATACCCAAATTGAGAATTTTTCTTCTGCCATTCAAAATAAGAAAATCAATGAAAAATCGGATCACTGCAGCAATTACTTCGGTGGTTGCGAACATACTGCAAGTGTATGGCAGGAGTTTGAGTATAGATGTGATATCGTTCCGGCGTCAAGAGAAGGGCACGTACGACATCTTGAAAATAATTTAAGTACATATTTTTAAATTGTTTTCTAAATTGAGAAATATGCACTTTTGAAAACCCACCATTACCGTTAAATTACATCCACCCACCCACACCACACACACGTATAGAGAGAGAGGACAGGGGGCAGGGTAGAAGGGGGAGACTAAACTAAAAAATTCTATAACAAAATACATCGAATGAAGAAATGATTATAATCTAGTTTTGCAAGTAACACACAAAGCACATAATTAGAAACAGCAAATTTTGGTAGATAAATGAATAGAAAGATCGATAGGCATAGATCTCAAAAAGCGTAAATTCATAGAATAAATCATCCTGATATACAAGCGGACATCTGCATCAGACAGTTTTCCATCACCTTTGTTGCTCCTCCGTTTTATAAAAAAAAAAACTTCGCCGCAGCTCTCACTACCGGAAAGAAAACATTGTGGTACTATTTCCTGTCAACCTGCAGATCAATGGAATTTGATCGATTCGGTTTCACAGCGGTGGCCGAAAATTAATAACTTTTCGAGTCTCCCCCCTTCCCTCCCCGCCAACCATCCGTCCCTCCTCTATCGAATTTCTTCTCTTCACTAAGGTAAGCTGAATTCATTTCATTAGTCCATTTGTCAAGCGAATCGTTGCTGCTGCTTAATACGTTTTCATAAATCCGCTGACGTGTGTGAGTTCAGTTATTTTTTTTCTCCTGCAGTTACTGTTATGACTCAGTCTTAGGTGTCAAGGGATATCTGCTTCCTGTCATGTTTTGTGTCGCGAAGCTGTTTCCGAAATATAACAATATTTTAGCTTGCCCGTGATGATATATCACTGGGGATGCTTCAAGGTCTTATCTCTTTTAGACGTTAGAATTGTTTCTTGGGTCTGAAAAATGTGTCTTTGATGCTTGCCGAGTAATATATCAACACAAACGAACAATATGGAAATGTGGTAGTGGGATATTTCGGAAACAGCTTTGGGAACAAAACAAGACAGGAAGACAAAATGTTCCGCGATATTTTATAGGATCAAATAAATAATGCACTGTTGAAGTAAGTTGGTGTTTCTAGCGCTTATTAACTGATATATCAGAAGACGCGCTTTTAGAACTGAAAAACATGAAAGCGTCAGTAAATTTAAATCAAAACCCATAGTTAACAGCAAAATAAAATCGAAACTTCTTGCTGTTCAAAATCGTCAAAGCAGAGTACTTCTTCCTATGTTCAGAAAATGTTTTTAATACTCCATCCGTGCCTTATGGAAACATTCATGAACAAAACCTTTCAACAAATGAAGCCTCATAGTGCTCGGGCATGCCATAGAGGGAGTTTATCAGATGAAAGAGGCCCTAAAACAACACAGACAGTTTTGATTAGATCAGGAACTAAGCAACCTTTGACATAGTACCCACAGAAATATTGATTTGCAATGGAAGCATAGAAGACTGCAAACACAGCCAATTTTGAAGCACTAGTCACCATTGACGTACACATAGGACCATAAACCGTTCCAAGACTTTCCCACCGCGAGAACGGTTCCTGACTGACGAGGTTTAACATCAAAACAGCATACACTACCATAAAACAAGTAAAGTTTTCTGCTCTCTTTTTTTTTTTTTTTTTCATCTTTTAAATTTCAAAATATAATGTACTATGTACATTTGCCGTTTTCCCCAGGGTAATAAGATATTCTTAAAAACTCTGAGTGTATTATATTCGCAATTATGTTTTTAAATGCTTTTTCCACATTTTTTTTCTTTCCTCTCCTTACATTACCTCACATCGCGTTTATTTTTTCTTTTCATAATTCTTGTTCCAAAAAGTTTTGGATACTAATCACTAATATTAGAGGTACGACATCGATGGTGATGTGTTGGATACATCGATGTTTTTGTTCAATGATTGATGTTTTACCGTCAATGTTTTTCAAACCTCGATGCTTTGATTTCGATGTTTTTTCTCCGATGTCAATGTTTTATATTTCGGCAAAGAAGTTTCATAAAAATATTCGATAATTATATTTATAAAAAATTTGCACCCATAATCAGTAATCTATCTCATTACAAGATACTTTCTGTTGTTACCATCGATGCTTTACTGTCGATGTTTTTTTTTTTCTTAACATAGCTATTTTACTTTTAAAGTTATTTTAGGTCTGTGTTTTATGTTTCAGAAAAAACGTTTCATTGAAATATGTAGTAAAAAGTTACATCGTTAATCAGTAATTACAGTATATATCTCAATCGAAAAATTTTCTTTTAGTAACCATCGATGCTTTATATTCGATGTTTTTGAAGCATCGTTGTTCAACGTTCGATGTTTTTTTTATATTAATATTTTTTTCAATAAATAAATAAATAAATAAAATGAAATATGCTGTAAAAAATTACATCTTTAACCAGTAGTTGCAGTATCTATGTCGCAGGAGAAAGTTTCTCGTAAATGCAATCGATGTTTTATGACCGATGTTTTTTCGGGCGACAAAAAGAAAACGAGATCTATCCGATTGAGCAATATAATGAGACGCGATGTATCGAGAAGTTACTATACATTCAAGTATGTACGTAATATATTTAGAAAAAAAATCGATGTTCTGAAGCGACGATGTTTTGACGTTTTAAATGCGCTTTTATTAGTTTCACATGTGATTTGTTTGTCAGTATGTATGTAACTCTGAATAAAAAATAAAATTCACGTTCTTTACAAATGTAAAAGTAATATATTTAATACGATTATTATTACTGAAAGATAAACTGTATTACATGCTGATGTATTATAAGTGTTTCAATTGTTAGTATGTAACCTGAATAAAAGATAAAATTCATGTTCTTTGCGAATATAATAGTAATAATATATTTAATACTATTATTTTCACTAAAGGCTAAACTATGTTTCATTTTGATGTATTATAAGTGCATGTTAGTTTGATTAACTCCAAAAGCGTACTCTTTGGTTTTTCTAAACTATAAGTTAATTATTTTGTCATCGATATCACACCACTAATTAATATTAGTTTCAGATGAGTAATATTTTTCTTTAACTTTTACTTCAGTGAAAGCTTACGTGTGGCACTGATTCTTTTAATTATTTTTTTTTCGAATAATTAAAGTGTGATAACTGTTATATTACATTCCGCCCACCATTTGAACATGCAACACTTAATCAACAAATTTAATATTTACAAGAAATGTATGCCTCAAACATAAAAACGCGAGCTGTCAAGAAAACTAATGCAGCTGTAACCAACCATGTGATAACCGGTGAATAATTTTTCAATTTCTACTTTGATTTAATAAAAAAACATAAATCGTCTGGGCGAAAACGAGGAATTCAGAATCACAGAGCGGCGGAAATTTCGATGACTAGTAAATTGAGATGTGTTCATTCAGTGGGATTATGAAAACCGAAGATTAATATGTTTTCTTCCCGCTAGAACATTTTTGGTGTTCTGAAATTCGATAGGCTTCGGAGAGAAATTAAGATAAGTAAAATTTAGATTCATTAAAGATATTTTTGCTAAACTCTCTTTTAATGGCTTCCGCACAAATAATCTGTTATTTTCAGTAATTTTGATTTTTTTGTTGACTGTTTCGTTTAAAAGATTATCATAATTCAGTAAGAGACTTATGAAATGAAATTGCTTTTTATTTTATGATGATATTAAAAATTAAGACAAATATGTAGTGTTGTAAAGAAACATTTATTTTAGTTTGAAAAATACTGAAATTATCATGAAGGGGTTTTATTGATACTAGTGTTGTTAAACTTCGTTTAATCTTACTAAATGGATCAGAATTTATTTAAAAAGTAAAACAACATCGAACAAAGAACAAAGAAAAAGTCATAAAATTTACAAACCTTACTTTCATTCAATATATAAAGTGCATTTTACTGGAATTTAATGTGCACACGAAAATAAAAGTTTAATTTAGAAACAAAAATTGCTTAGCACAAATTTTTATTCTTATATTCACATAACGTCTCCAACTGCTTATTTGCAAAAAAAAAAATGTATTGAAACTAAGAAAAACTTTTAACTCAATACAAAAGATTGAAGCTATGCAACAGAAACGAATAAGCTACAATCCAGAAATGTAAGTATTAAGACAAAGTTTGACCAATTTGCTATTATTGTGATAAATTGCAAATTATACGACAATCTCTGACACCAATAGAAAATATGTTTTAAAAGACAAGAGCTTTATTTTCATGGATAATGGAAATCTTTTTTGCGGCACGGGAAGTGACACTATGGCCAAGTGGTTGTGTGTTTGAATCCAATCGGTGCCTTGGGTGTTATTTTCTCTCATATTTTATTTCTGTCATTTGGAATTATGACTCCCTGTTTGATGGAGGGTGACTATAAATATCAAACATTATTTGTACCAAGTAGTACAAAACGAATTGAGGAAGTAGTAGCAGGAAGTAAGAGTAGGAAAATTTAAACAATATTTATCATTAAGTCATACATTAAATTGTGCTTGTAGAATCACAGAGAATGTCCTTCAAACATTTGTGGCATGGTTACAATGTAAGAAATGAAAAACATCTGGAAGGTGGTGTAGTTGTCACACAGATTAGAAATTTTTGGCTATTTCCCTAACATTTCCTCTAAAAACCCGAATGCGAGCAATACTCCACAGAGAAAAATTTTCCAGCTTCACAAAGAAGATGCCATTTTAAATTATTAGCTTCAAATCCGAACATATTTCAAATAAAGACCAGTCCAGATATAAGCACTGACCGTCCAGATGAAATCTGAACCTCTAGCAGAACTATCTATGCCAGAATTTGTTCTTTTAATATTCAGTTGGACGGGAAATTTCAAATAGAACGTATCAAACTCTTTCTTTTGTCAAACTCCTTATTTGAATTTGAATACGTAGCTAAACAAATAGTTTTAAAACCTGAACCGACAGCTCAGCAGAGCTGAAATTCAGTATAATAGAAAATGGCGGGGAGTGGATACTTTCTTTTTTTTTGGAAATTATTGCAGCCATATTTTATTAAAAAATATTTATTAAACATTATACTTATCTTTTCAGATATTTTAGAGCAGCGTTTTGAAAGAAACTAATTTGCGGAGGAGTTTGTTTTTTCCATGTACTTTGTGCCATGTGACACAAGCATTTTAAAATATTTATTTATGCATGAGTGTGTAATTTCAGAAATATTGTCAGATGTGACTAATAGAGTACACACAAAATTCAATTAAACGGAAAATGGCGATGAATAAATGAGTAAATGTATTCTTTTTTGAAGCATTGCTGAAATTTATTACAAAATTTGGATTTGTTGCATAATGTAGGTTTGTAAAAAAACGTATTTTCTATTTTTAACGGGCTATAATACGAGAGTGGCAAGTGATAAAATATAGCTTGTTGAACTTCTAAGTGAATAAAAAATATATAGTATTTCAAGAAGTCGTTATTGTTTTTCTTATGCAGTTACACTTATTTTTTCGAAACGTACATCTTATCTAACATATCATCGCAATATTTCATAGGATGTGAATCATGAAAATGCCTTTGTCATTTATTTCTGACCTGTATTGGGATCTTTACACGTATATGTCGTGATTAGGGGGGAATAAAAGGGACACGAGTCGTCCTAAATGTAGTATCGAGTAATTGAAGGTTTTGTAAAAATCAGAACCACGAAAATTTTACTTCCAAAACGGATATTCATACTTAAAAATAGGTGCGATTTTTTTTCTATGCTTTAAATTTTATGAAAACTCGTTACTTTAAGCGACTGAAACTAAGTGATTATTAAACTTATAATGGGTTTACTGAAAGAAAATTAATATTTATGCAAAAGTTATGAGTGAATGATACTCTTCCTAGCACAAAATTCTGGCTGCTGGTCCAATCAGCGGCATGAACTCTAACTTACACCAATCAATATAAATCTAAGATTATCACCTTAGGATCAGTTTCAGTTAGTACATATTTTTGTGCGCTCCAATAGGGCAATATTTTTTTCGCAGCAGGTAAGAGGTATACTTAATAAAAGAACTAAATAGAAATACAGATCCATGCTGGATTCAACTTGTAAATTTTTTTACCTATCCCACTATGATCCTAACTAGTCCATAGTATGTAGAATGAAATCTTATTTGTATGTGGAGGTGTCTATGAAAAAGAGTGAAAATATAAATTCACATAAAAATAAAAGACACTTAAGGTGATATTTTAAGCAGATATCTATTAAGTAACAGATTTTACAAAAGTATTTTAATTGGGATTGATTTTTATAACATTATTATAAACGGTAAAACATATTGATTGTAACTCTCATTTTGATTTAAAGAAAAAGAGTCAAAAGTTTTCATGATATGTTTTAGCACTATTTTGTTACCCTAATATTTATTACAAAATGTACATATTTAATGATGTATTATAAAAACGTATAAATATACGATATTTATCTATGGTGACATGAGCAATCCATAAATACTTTTAGGATTTCAATCCCGGCAAGCATCAGAAGCGCTGAAAGCTCATACACTGTCAAATCCTTAATGTGCTCAGATGAAGAACGAAAATAGATATCTTTAGGACAAAAACTGAAAAGCAAAATTGTATTCTCAAAAAAGCTCAAAGTTGTAATGGTTTCTTTTTACATTATTATGTTATGGTAATTATTTATTACCAAACATACAACCTTTTCTAATATATTACAGTAATATATTAAAGCAAAAAATCTATGAACACTCTTTGTATCTCCATCTTGCATATATCCAAACCCCTAAAAGCACATATACCGTCAAATCCTTATATGTGCTATGATGGGAAACTGAAAGATTTATGCCTTTAGGTCAAAGATTAAAAGACTAAAATGTACATAAAATTCAATAAGACCGGAATATACTCATGAATGTTCTTGCCAGACACGATTTATTTGGCCATATCTTTTGTTTTTGCCACCAAAGAGTCGCCATTTTTATTGATTGACGAAGCAACACAGAGGGACGTATAATGGCAAAGATAAGACGAAAGGCAAACACTTATCCTTTGTTTTCTTCGTCAAATATTTGGATGAAAAACGGAAAATAAACAAGGAATCGATGTCTAAGGAATGTCGCTTTGATGCAATAGCTGGGCCCTGATCATTTTTTATTTTTTTCTCTCAGAATTTTGATTTTTCTTTTTTTCTGAGACTCCACGTGCCAACGTTATTTTTCCCTTCTTGGGACAATTTGCTCCGGGGTTGGAAAATTTTCGCCGATAAGAAGCGTGATTGTTTTCTTTGTAGAATTGGAAAGGAATCAAATGGAGGGTGAAGTTTAAAATGCATTGTTTTCCAAAGCTGGATAAAGTGCGCGCTTTCAGTTTTCGTTTCTAGGAAATAGTTTTCCAACTTTTAAACTGTACGGGAAATTTTCTGGAATACTCTCAATCAACATCCTACTCAATTTTTCTTTTCGTTTTATGGAGTAAACTAACGTCACATGACAGATGGGAGCAATCATTGCCATAACGCAAAGACTTTTGCGATTGTGAATTGCATCCGAATATATCAATCTCTTCTTATTTTTTATAGGTTTTCAAATATTAGAAAAATTTATATTATAAAGATGTAAAACTCATAAATTTAAACAAATGCTTATAATTCATCATTCATGTCGCTGGTTCAACTCTTCAATAAGATTGAATTCTTCCTAATTTTAATAAATAGCTCAAATAACGAATTTTAAAAAATATTTTTTGTATCTTATTACGTGTATAGAGGTGTGTTTCATCAAAACTGTTTTAGGCCCAAGCCTCTCCCTCTCCCAGGTAGCACAAATAACCTTTAAACGTTTTATAAACGTTTTTAAGCGGTTGTTACCAGGCGCGGATTCAGAGGGGGGGGTCATGAACCCCCCCACCCCCTTAACCGACAAAATTTTGTTAAAATTGCATTTTTGGTACTTATATTACTTAAAATTTGTCAAAACCCTCCAATTTGCATAAAAATTGTACTTTGACCCCGCCCCTTTCCGAAAATGACCCCCTCCTTAACCAGAAGCTGGATCCGCCCTTGGTTGTTACAACGTTAATAACCATTTTATAACCTTTAAAAAACTAAGTGTGCTACTTGGGCTCTCTCTGATTACTTCATAGAAAAGAGCGATGAATTATTACTTACCAAATTAATGTTATTTTAACTTTTATCTCTCATAATTTATTTTAAAGTTACTTTGTTTCCAACTCATATTGAATAAGAACGATGAACGAAAGAGTAAAAAAAAAGGCACAGATTGTAGTTTAAGTATTTGAACATCTTTCGATGAAAAGAGGGATAGTAAAAAATGCACTGATAAAGGCATTTATTTTTTCATGTTTTCTGCGAGCCCACTATAAAAGATTCATTGATCTGCTGTAGGAGAAATGTTCACACTTCACACACTCTAGGGCAGGGGTGCCCACAGGGGGGGATTATGGCGCAAGTTGCGCCATCAAAATTTTTGGGGGGGATTTTTTAAAACTTATTTATTTATTTAAATTTATTTTTTTAAATTTAAATTATTCACTGATTTTTTCAAATGAAAATTATTCAGTAATTTATTTTTTTAATTTCAATTATTTCTTTATTATTATTTTTTATTTATTTGTTTATTTCGTGCGTGTGTGTGCTTGGAATATCTGGAAGAGACAAAAAGCGATTCAATTCTGCGCATACTCAGTACTTTAAAAAAATTGATAACATATATAAAAAAAAAATATATAATTTAAAAAATGAATAAAAATATCAAAAAAATAAATAATATTTGAAAACATAAATAAATATTTAAGAAATAATAAAAAATATTGTAAAAAAAATATATAAAATTAAAAAGAGGGACAAAAATAAAAAGCACAATAGGGTTGTGAAAAATTTGGGGGGGGGGGGATTTGCGCCATTGAGCTTGGGGGGGATGGGCACCCCTGCTCTAGGGTCCCCCACACGTGGTTTAACAGGAGTGGGACAATAAAGATAACTCTGTCCTTTTGATCCAGACCAAGGGCTGAGCAAACCTCTCGTCCAGTACCCCCAGAGGTGTCGTTTCATTTGGAGGACTTTGTGACCACGACCCTTATTTTACGTCGCCCAGCCACCATTAGAAACGACGGTGGATCTTTGATAGGCTGGGATCGAACCCGGGACCCTCCGGTCACGAGTCCGGCGCCTTACCGATGGGTTAAATATTCACACTGATAGCACATACAAGGGGACAGAAGTCAGTTTGTTTTCGAAATTTTCATTAGCTTCCCAAAAGAGTTTTTTTAAACACGTGTAGTTTAGTAGAAATGCTATTTACTGCTTTTATTGATATAAATAGTGATAAAATATTTAGACAACATTCAGTGTGAAAATTTAAGATACAAGAGCAATAACACTACTGCACATCCATAATCAAAAGCAAACCTTTTAATTAAAATTCCCCAAACTATTATTCGAAACCGTACAATAAAGATCAGCTATGAATGGTTAAAATATTTGGAGAAGAAAAAAAAAAAGAAGGAAACGTCGGAGCAAACCTCCAACGATTGCGTAGCTGGCAGACATGGCTAGGGGTGTGTTCCGAGTCTTGGCAGAGTGCCAAAATCGAATTGTACTCGCGAGGAGAGGTGGTTACTTCCGGATGCAATTCCACGCAAAATGGTTTTACTCCGACGGCTACGAATGCGGGGCCGCTCAAATTGCTGTCAAATGTTTCTGACATTTGAAATGTTTGCTCGCTGTGTCAGTGGGGATCGAAAACAATGGCTTTCATATGCCTCGTTAGGTGGGGCTGCCTGAGCGTGTTTATTTAGATGCGAGGCTGGAATTGAGCAGATTCGCAATGCGGTATTGCTTTAACGTCTCTACGGTTATGTAATGAATGAATGAATGAATACCTTTGTGCATCAAGATAACAATAGGCCGACGCATCAAGATTAAGTTTCACCACTTTGGATCCAATTCCTTAACTCTTACTTTCAACTTTTCATTGTTGTGGAGTAGGGTTACCAGAAAAAAGTTTTGGCACATTGCTAAGCTTTGCCAAAACCACGTGATGCTAATAATTGCTCACAGTGAAAAATTACCAAAACGCGATACTTTGCCAGAAAAGACAACCACTCAAGCACTCAAACACGCGCTAGATCCAAAGTGGTCAAACTTAATCTTGATGCGTCGGCTCGTATATATAGGGGTCTTAGGGTAAACAGCCTACATCAAGAACGAATTGGAAAACTAACTGCAGCACGTGTTTTGGGGTTTCAAAGACGCCGTTTTTCAGTGCAACGAATAGACTTTGAGGGACAACGAAGCATAGGCGCCTGGCTTACCGAAAAAAACGGGGGTCAAAAGAAATATGTTTGTGTTTGTGTGTGTGCGGGGGGGGGGTAGAAGGAGGCGTATCCGAAAGGTTTTCTTTGTAAAATTTGGTCATATTATTGTATTTTAACATTTTTGATTAGATGACCTCTAATAAGTGCGGAATATGGTCGGAAAAAATCAACCAGGCCGAAAATGGCTAACATAGACATTCTCCCTTAGGGCCCTGCTCCACATCAGTGGAAAACGCGACCGAAACCGAAAGCGGAAACCGAAAATCCGGGTACTTTCCATAGAAATACCATTTAATCCATTTTACGTTTCTGCTTTACGCTCGCGTTTTCTGCTGATGTGGAGCAGGGCCCTTACGGTTCAAAATTCCATTGTTAAGAAATAGTATGAAAAAAGTTGGAACTTTAATCTTGTTTTTGGAATGTTCAGTTTTTGTTTTGGTAAAATAAATCAATCCACTAAGTAAAAATCGTTTTTCACTCGATCATTACCTTTTAACTCTTAACAGGGAGGGAGCAAAAGCCATTTACTTTCGGAAGTGAGGGGGCAGTCACCCCCTTGCCCCCTGTACGAGGTGCCAATGCAACGAAGCCAGGGTTCTACCTCTTTCAAAACGTCTTAAACTAAGTACTATTTTTTATCATTTAAGCCGAAAATATTTTTATTTCGATATTTTCTGCATGAATCTGACGATAAAACTGCCTTAAAACGTAAGTGTGCGAGTCTTCAGTATTGTAAAAAAGGAAATTACTCTTTCAGTAGGAACAAAAAAAAAGGTAGCAAAACTTGTTGATAAATTAATAGTATCATAAAGTCAAAGCTTTTTTTACTAAGTAGGCACATTCAGGGTAAAATGAAATAGTGGGGCAAATTAAAATAATAGAAAAATATGTTCATAGTTTATAGAACCACTTACTTAATAATGTTTCCCCTAATTTATGAATATATTTGATTCCATCAAAAAAAAAAAAAAAAACTTGCTTTCAAGGTCAAGGAGAATAGTAATATCAGTCACTTTAAAAACTTGATCCACATATTATGATATTTTGTCGTTTAATAAAAATAATTTTAGGTATTATAAAATGATAACGTTTCTGCACGTTATCATCACATTTTAAGTAATCATTAAGATCTACTGATGCCCAGTGTATATTTAGTTAATATCAAATCTATTTTGATTGTAAATGTTTAATTCAATTTGTCAATAGCACGCGCGGCAAAGAGGGTGGGGCAAAGCAAAATAGCTCGTTTCATTTAATAATCCAGTCATTAATTAAATCACCAACGTATTAATTCGTTAATTTACATTGCTTTATTTAATTGTTGACTTATTTATTTTCTTATTAATTCACCATTTCATTTCCCATTTAGTTTTTCTCACACATTAATTGATGTATTTATTTATTCGTTTATTGTTTATATATTTGTTGATTTATTTGTTTATGCATTCAGTCATGAGATGAAAAATATTTTTAATAATCAAATAAAGCTTATTTCATTAGAAAAATATCTTATTTATCACTTTGCTCAAGCAAAAAAAAAAAAAACAACGTGAAAATTTTCCCTTATATTTTTAGAAAAAAATAAAGCTAAAAATTAAAAATAATATTTTAATGCTAATCTTATTGTAAAAGGCACTGCCTTTTCCTTATGTACCATGATTTTCAAAACAGATTTTCGATTTGTTCATATCAGAGAGGGTAAGTTAACTAAATGGTTTTTCACGCAGCCTCATACGTTCATTCAGTGCGTTCACAGTATGTTGTTTTCTTTGCATTAACACTGCTCTAGTCAGAAAGCAACTTCTACAGAATTTAGATACTTCTCAAAAAAAAAAAAAAAATTGAACGCTTAGCTCAAGTGTACCATTGCAAAGAGAAGTAGTTCATTTTGTTTACGTATTCATTCTTTTATTTGTTTAAATTTCTTCATAAATTAATTCACTTAAGTCATCCATTCACTTATCTTCATATTCATCCATTATTTTATTCACTCTACTTTTTTTTCTCATATTAGTAAATTTATTTGTTTGTTTTTTGTTTCGATATTTATTCCTTTATTCGTCTATTCATTTTATGAAAAATATTTTGACTTTGAATAAAAAATATTTCACTCGGCACTTTTTCATTAATCACTTTGCCATCCGCAAAAAAAGAGAATGGTGCTTTTTTTTTTTTTTTTTTGTCTTCTTTTTTATGCCCTGCAATCTTCAATGTAAGTTTTGGACTTATTCATTTTGAAAAAGTAAGTTATCCTTGTAATTCCACTCTGCCCTTCATTCTTCTACAGACATGTCTTCTGACTCATGGATGCACCAACCGCGAATCGAGTAGAGGGTCCGTGTAGTCACTTGCTCACCCTCTAATGAAATTAGTTAAATTTTATTTCTTTTAAAGTTCATTCTTCAACATTTACATTACTAAAATTCGAAGTAACTTTTAGGCTTCTAATGATGTTTAACCACATGACTGCTTGACTGGAGATTGAGCCTTTTTCTGTGACCCGAATGCCGCAGGAGCAACATTTTCAGTCGCTACTCCGCCGATTTGCCCATGGATGTCTAATTTATTATGGTACAGTGTTTTCAATCAATGTTTATAGTTTTCTGTAAGATATTAATCAAAAAATTACTGTAAACCGTTTTCAATGTGAACTAAAATAAGTTACGTTTCATAAAAATATTGTGTTTTTTTAAATAATTAAAATAGAATTAAAAAAACACAATACAATACCTAGAGTATTTTCGACTGCAGATAGGAGCTCATACACTTAAGCCAAATAAGTTACACATTCGGAAAAATAAATGCTCGTTAGGAACGCAATATTTCCAAAAAATGAAAGTTCTGTGCTTAAACATTTGTTCTTAAACCAAACCACAAGTGTTATAAAAATAAAAAGCTAAATAAATAAAATGAATCCTATACCACATGCCCGAAACCAGGTCCGTCATTTATGGAGTAAGGGGGGGGGATCAATCGCCCAAACCCCCTTGGCACTGGGAAACCAATGTATTTAAGTGTAAGTGTTTGTGCTGCTTTTGGTGTCATCTACATTGAGTACACACTTTTTCCCCCCACCCCCTAGAAAAGTTTTAAATGACGGGCCAACCTAGCTCTAAAACTGAATCTTGATCGTTCAATCTGTTTTACTTATCCAGAGGAATAACATCTCTTTTTTTTTTTCTCAGAAGCAATTTCTATGAAATATGAAGCTTTACATATTTACTAATTTTGCATTTAATTCTTTAACGAATACATTTTAGAGGAGGAGTTTGGAGTGTTTTTGGAACAGAAAACTTTGCGTACATTTGGCGTTTCGCAAATAAAATGTAGTTACAGATTTTATTTTAAATTAAAAAACTTCAAATCGCAAAAGCTCAGACTAGTTTACTGCGATAAAAAGTAATTTGTGAAGTAACGTATTTTTTAAAACAAAAATTAATGCGTTTTCGATGTTCCTTAAAAAATATTAATTTTAACAATAATAGCATAGAGATTCTAAATGCAAAACCAACGCTCCTCAAAACATAGTTTAAACAACTAAATCAACATTACAAAATACCGACCATTTTTGCTGACCATTTTTAAACTATTTTAAAAGAAAAACGTCGTTTCTTTTCCCTAAATAATGGGGATCCAAAGAGCAAGGAATGCATTTAATTTTTATTCTTATTTCGTCCCCTAATGGAAGTTGATATTATGTTTTCCATTTAATAAAAGCTAAAAAGTCTTCGAAGGTCCAACAAAAAGTAACACACTTAGCAGGGTTTTCTTTTCCTTTTATATTCCGTACTTTACCAGGTACTTTATTTGACAACAAAACACTGTTCGATACAAATGATGTATAATAAAATAAGAAGACACAGAGCATACAGCTAAAAGATTACTCCTTTTACCTAAATTTTGAAATATGTATAATAACAAAAGAAATTTAACCTCTAAGTAGTCTTTTGATGTATATTGGCAGAGAAGTTATTGAATTATCTTCAAATGAAATACTGTATTAAATCATTTTGAAATAGTTAATATTACACTTTTGTAAGAAAAACTCCGCACTAATGCTTCTTAGTGTTGAGAAGCACAAAAATTTCTGCCCAAAAAATTGGCAAAGTCGAATCTTTCCACTTCGTTTTAAGGAACAAATATTACACGCGCACACACACACAAATGTGACACATAACGTTGTTGATAAAATGATCCATAATTTTTTTGAAATTTACCTATTTGATTGATTTGGTTTATTTGAATTTTATGGCACAAGAGCCCTTATGGGCTATACTGCATCAAACAATGGTTTGTTTTATAATATATTTATTATTATATAAATATAAAAATGTAAAATAGCCATAAAAGTACATTGTAAAACATAAAACCGAATTTACATATTGATTACCATTATACCTGTTTGATATGCGATGAAAAACAGAGACAAAATTTCACGTTTGAAAAATATTCTTGACATAAAGAAAAATTGTATTTTAACTGACAATAGTAAAAACCTTTTGAAGATGCCCTTTTTTACAGAGTTTTTTTTTCTTTCAATTATTATTTACACCTAAAGGATTTAAAAGATCTACTTTTCCGTTGTCCTTGACTACCAATCTTTTTAGCCTTAGTTTCCAAAAGCTGAAACTTAACACGCACATATACAGGGCATCTTTTAATTGACCTACAACTTTAAAATTAAATAACACAAGAACCGGTGCAGATAACACAAAAACAATTTTTATTAAAAAAAACATTGAAAAGGTAATTTGTTCGCAATGTGTTTTGAACCCGAGCTATTGCTTATCAATACCCGAACAACAGTCCTGATGAATCCGTCCGATTTCTATCTTTGAGCTCACGTGAAAGACTTCATGTATAGAAGCCGACAAATCCAGTAGCCTGAAGAAATCCTTTACTAACTCATTTTCAAGCATCAAAAGAGAAACACTTGAACAAATAACTGAATTTTTTGAAGTTAATTTAGCTTAAGTAACTGATAATTTTATAACTTGGTTGCAGTAAAGTGTCACCTCTGAAAAATTCTCACTTTAAAAAAAGCTCTGCATTAATTATCTTTTTAATGTCCTGTTTAATTGAAAAAAAAATGTGTTACCTACAAGAATGTGTTTTTTAATTTTAAAGTTATAGGCTAATTAAAGAAAAAAATTGAGTATAACTCTTTTTTATTTTATTAATTTGATAATTTGTTTAATTGAGAAAAGGATCAGCGGCTTGATATTCCAAAGAACGTTTTGTGAAAAATGTTGTACTCGTATTTTGAAATGAAAAAGTATAAAAATACAAAAACAATGAAAAAACTCGGATATTGTTTTTTTTTAATGCTAAATGCACATACAAACAAGATTTTCACGCCACAAAATGATATTTCTAAAACAAAACAGAAAAATAAAACCTTATTTACAAAATTAAAAATGAAACACTAGGTGCACAGGTTAACCTATTACTAAATCTGCTATCTTTAAAATATTACCCCTTGAAAAAATAGTTTTAATTGCTTAAATTACATCCTCTAAATAAAGGCACGAGACACTGTGACTAAAATAAAGGTCTGCACAAACAAATTTAATTCCTCAGTTCTTCTCTCGAGCAATGTGTGTGTGAAACAACATTCTTTAATGCAATCAATTCGATTAGCAGTGCTTAAATCATAATTAATCAAATTACGGTCAAAGAGTTACAAGTTAATTGATTTTGCAAGGCTGATACATAATAATAAGATTTAGCAGAAAAGTTAGTTAAATTTACTTTGCACACATAATGGAGCTCCAAAAATAGAGTACAAAGTTTCTGGCATAAATCGCATAATGTGATTTTCTACGAGAAAATCCTATTAATTCGTATGTCTAATTAACATTTTGCATCCCCTTCAAAAGAACCGAACATAATTCTCAGTGTTTGTTTAAGTTTCCAAAATAATTCTTTCCGAAACAAAATTTATCATTTAAGAATATTCCTTAGGTATATTATAATAAAATGTAATCATTTCTAAAATCATATTAATTTCAATGTGATTTAAAAAAATCTTATTATGAATTATATTTTAATCATAATAATATGATTTATTATAAGATATTAATAAAAATCCCTTTAATAATCATTAAAATTGATTTTAAAAATTTAATTTAAAAAAATTATAGTTAAAAAGTTTAGTTTTAAATTTTTTAAAATTGAAGACATTTAAATTACGAATTTTAATTATTAACCAAATAATTAGATCGTATTTTAAAAAATCAAATTAAACATATTAGTAACGGATAGTAACTCTAGTAACGGACTGCAAAATTGCACGTAGCTCTTTAGCAAGTACTAAAACTAAAATAAAAATTTCAAAACTCCCAACCCTGATTGCCGACTTGATGTTTAAATGAACTTCTTGGGTCGGAACACATGTAAAATTTAAATATTTTTTTCTAGGTGACATGGGAAACAATAAAAAAGCTAAAGCACTTTAACTTTATAATTATCATTGTTTTCCATTTTTTTTGGCAAAAACCAAAATCAACTTCGTCACTTCCGTTCTACAAAAAGATTAGAATTTCGAGCTTCTAGTGTAAAAAGTTTAGCTGCCAAAAAATTTAATCGTTACCATTTTAAATTATTATTTTTGATAAAATATATTAACTGTCACTCGCCGGACAAAATGTCAGTTTTCCGTGGAATTACCCTAAAATACTTTCTTCACGATAATAACTACACAGATTGTATGAGTAATAATTATTTCTAAATGAAATGTAAAAATGCCAAACAGTGTCCAAGCTTAAACAATACTGTTTTATTATTAACAATGTAACTAGGGTCCGATTTGGTGCGAATATTTTATGGAGTCTTTCGATAGTACAATCAACAAACACAAAATATTCAATTATTTATGTCAATATTTTTAATTTCTAGTAATTTTCAACATAAAAGAATAGTAATATTTAACTAATAGTTTACGGATTAACCCTTTATGCCCCGACGGGACTTAGAAGTCCCGCTTATATTAACCCATTAATGCCTAGCGTCCCTTTTTAGGGACGGTCCAAAAAATGGTCGGAATTTCCCCAAAATGAACATTTCAAACAAATAATAGTGTTCAATTAGTACCTTGGTATTGTTTCAATTCGTTATTAACAGGCTGCAGCACATAACCATTGTAAAGTGTTCTGTAGCAGTTTTAATATGATCTTTATCAAAAATTACATCGTTCACAATCTCAAGAAAAAAAGCTAAGTTTTCAAAGTTATTCCCAGCTTCCCAGTTTATGTTCATTGCTGATTTTATTTTTCTTATAAAATGTCTTTTTAAATATTATATTGTAGGCAGAAAAAAATTTTAGTAAAAAAAGTATGTACCCTCTGGGGTCTATCGCAACTTTTAAAGGAAGATTTTTCTTTCCTTAATAAAAAAAAATTATTTTTTACATGATATTTTTTTAATTATTTTCCTGTCCATTTAACACTGTTTGTAACCAGTATACAAAATAGCTTTGTAAAAAAAATGTCAGGCATTAATGGTTTAATTTAGTATTACGAATCTTATATGTTTGGAATCTTGCTGAAGCTTTTGAGTACCACTCCTTGCGCTTCGCTGATAGGCCGACAGATGGTACCTGCAATCGGAAACAGTTTTATTGGAGGCCCTAAGGCATAGAGGGCCTTAGACCCGACTGATATCCAAAATTTGCTGAATTAATTTGGGAAATAAATGATTAAGCATAAAATGAACTTGTTTTTGTACCAAATTTAGAAAATTATAAATGAACGCAAAATACTTATTTTTTCAGTTAAAATGTTAAATTTCTAATGTTTTCAGCTTAAATGTGTAGTAATTTATTTAATTAACATATTTTTTTAGCATTTTTTTTTTTAGAAAATAAATCTAGTAAACACAAAATATCCACTTTATCATGTTAAATTTTTCAACTTACGTAGATAATATTAAATTAATAGTTAACGGATTAAGCATAAAATGTTTATTATTTTTAGAACTCTATTTAGAACACGTTTAACATTCAGTTACCCAAAACTAATATCTGATTTTTATCTCTCTTAAAAGCATGTGTTTAATCTAAAAATGCCGCTGCACAAAACGGAAATTGTAGCTACAATATCGAACTGCAAACAAGTCGATCAATTTCTTAGCAGTCGTCATGGAAACCAGAGGTCATCAATGAAGTATCAGCACATTCGAAACAACTTTCGCAGTAAGCCCTCCATTGTATGCTCGAGACAAATTAGCGAAGCGGTATTACTCAATTAAAGTGAATGAAATAAATTTAGAACAAGCGGAGAAGACATTACTGCGTTCCAAGCATCCCGAAACTGCGCTCCCTTGACCATTCCCTTGCACACGCCATTTCTGAATGCATTACTGAAAATTTAATTATCACCGCTACATCTATGAATGAGATGATTTATTCGCTACTAAATTCGGTCATTCCACTTTTCAGCCATTAATCAAAAATTATGATAGTGAAAAGGAAAGTCTTTTAAAAATAAGCAGTCTACGTTTTGGTTCTAATGCAGTCGAACCTCATCGTGCTTATAGCTATGGCGAAAACCTCTGTATAACGATCGGTCATTTCATTTTTCAGGCATTGATCTAGAATTATGACAGTGGAAAGAAAAGAGTCTTTTGAAAGTAAATGGTCGGCGTTTAGATTCCAATGCAGTCTCAAAGTGCCTATCTCGAAAGTCTCTCTACATCAACGGGTCAATCGACTTTTCAACCATGAATCAAAAATTATGGTAGTGAAAAGGAAAGTATTTTAAAAGTAATCGGTTTACGTTTCGGTTCTAATGTAGTCGAATCAAATCATGCCTATGCCTATCGCGAAAGCCCCTACATATCGATGGGTCATTTCCTTTTTAACCGACTTCGAAAAAGGAGGAGGTTCTCAATTCAAAGCGTATACTTTTTTTTTTTTGTTTGTTCGCACATAACATCTGATCTACTGAACCGATTTGGACGATTTTTTTTTTAATCGATAGGGGATGGTGTAACTTAGGTACCATGTACTCATATGACGATATTTGTTCACTAGAAAAAAAGTTATGATTGAAAAACTAACATTTCATGTCATTTAAACCAATATGTGCTATCGTAAATCCTTACTTCATTCAGCGACCTGATGGTCAAGTGGTTCTGCGCGTCAGGTTGAAGTTCCAGATGAAATGAGATCGAGTCCAGGTCCGCAAGGATTTTCTCGAACAACTGCATGATTTTTTAAAAAATGATTTTAATGATTGTAATGTCCTTATGCAGGTACATCTCCCCATGGGGATCTACCCAATATTTTTGTATGGTAGAAAATGACAGTTTTGGTCGGATCTTTGTTAAAATTGGCAATGGGGTCCTTCGATGCTGTATAATTTTTTCTTATGGACGTTTGCGCCATTTTTGGGGGCTTTGAATCGATTGTGGCAATAAATGGTTTTTGATTTGCGGCACTTATATAATTTTTTCAAAATTATATGCACAATCAATTATATTATGTTAATTTTTGTACCTTTATAAAATTCTGTATTTTATACCTTGTATTTACGTCAAATTCAAGGTAAAATTAAATTCTGAAGATGATAAATATATGTCAAATATTAAAGTAACTATTTTTCGTGAGTTTCATATTGGTTGTGACCAAAAAACATCATTACAAACAAATAAAATGTATCAAACACCATAAGTGTTGAGTTATTAGGCAAAAGCTGCTGTGTAATGTTTTTTTGCACTGCGAGGGGGGGGGGGTATGAATGACCATTAAAGTGACACAAATTTTTAAAAAATAAGATTTTGATTTGTGGTGTTTGAAAAAAGCTAAAGAGTCCACTTTAGTTGAAAATTATTTTCCATGAAATGCAAAAGCTTGCACCAATTTTCCAAGTCTTACTCTAACCTCTTCCCCCACAATTCAAACTACTTACTTTTACTTTCTATTTTTAACCGACTTCAAAAAAGGAGGAGGTTCTCAATTCAAAGCGAATGTTTTTTTTTTTTTTGTTTGTTCGCACATAGCATCTGATCTACTGAACCGATTTGGACGATTTTTTTTTTAATCGATAGGAGATGGTTAACTTAGGTACCATGTATTCATATGACGATATTTGTTCACTAGAAAAAAAGTTATGATCGAAAAACTAAAATTTCATGTTATTTAAAACAATATGTGCTATCGTAAATCCTTACTTCAATCAGCGACCCGATGGTCAAGTGGTTAAATGCGTCGGGTTGAAGTTCCTGATGGAATGAGATCGAGTCCAGGTCTGCAAGTTTTTTGAACAGCTGCATGGTTTTTAACTATATTTTGATTATTTTAAGTGCATTTACACTAAAAAGAATGAAATAAAATATTTTGGAAAAAAAATAGAACCGACTTCAGTTGGAAATTGCTCTAAAAAGTAAAAAATAATTTTTTCTTTGAACACCATCGAAACTACTTTTAAACATAAGTTTTGAAGTCGGCGCAAAAACAATGTATAGAATCATACGCAACTACAATTCAACTATAAATATAAATTTTAATGGATTCATTTCATTGATTACCACACATTCGTGTAATGGTACAAATATGCTGCTTTTAATTTTCAATGATTTCTCTGAAAAAATGTTGGCAAAATATGGTTAAATATCATTTTACCTATAGTTTTTGCGCCGACTTCAAAACTTATGTTTAAAAGTAGTTTCGATGGTGTTCAAAGAAAAAATTATTTTTTACTTTTTAGAGCAATTTCCAACTGAAGTCGGTTCTATTTTTTTTCCAAAATATTTTTCAGACATTGATCCGAAATTATGACAGTGAAAAGGAATAAGCATTTCGAAAGTAATATCTCAGCATTTAAATTCTAATGAAGTCTGAACGAGCTTACCTCGCAAGTCTCTCTATATCGACGGGCCATTAATCAAGAATTATGATTGTGAAAAGGACTGACTTAAAAGTAATTGTTCTACGTTTTGATTATAATGCAGTCAAACCTCATCGAGATTTGGCCTATTGTGAAAACCTCTCTACATCCATGGGACATTCCATTCTTCAGGCATTGTGATAGTAAATAGGAAAGTTTTTTGTAAGTAATCGGTTTATGTTTTGACTGTAATGTGGTCTTACATAAACTTGCCTATGCCTATAGCGAAAGCCTCTCTATCCCGATGGGTCAGTCTATTTTTCAGGCATGAATTTAGAATTATGACACTTAAAAGGAGAGAGAGTTTTTGGAAAGTTATCATTCTACATTTCTAATCCAATGCCGTCGATTTTCAACGTATATATCTCAAAAATCTCTCTATGTCAATGAGTCATTCCATTTTTCAGGCATTACTCAAGAACCGTGATTGTGAAAGTGAAAGAGTCTTTTGAAATACATATTTCAATGTTTCAATTCTAATGCAGTCGAACCTGAACGTGTCTTTATATATCACAAAAGCTTCCCAATATTGATGGGTCATTCCATTTTTCACGAATTAATCAAGAATTATGATAATTGAAAGGAGTCTTTATAAAGTAATCGATCAACGTTCGATTCAATTTTAGTCAATCCTCCACGTGCCTACCTCGAAAATCTCTTTATAGGTCATTTCACGATAGGTCATTCCATTTTGCAGGCATTAATTAAAAAAAATATACGATTAAAAGGGAAAGAGACTTTTGAAAATAATCGGTAAACGCTTCGATGCCACTGCAGTCATATTTTTTAATTTATTGAACTGGTTTTGGTACTAAATACCTCATGTATAGAATAGTTATTATGTACACTATATGATGATTAAATTATTTATACAGAATGGTTGCTGAAATTTGTATATGGAATTTTGTGTATATTTTTTGCTATAAATTGTTTCAGCCCTAACTTTACAACCATGAATTAGTTTACTGTATTTTAGTGTTAATATTTGCGAAAAATAGAGACAGTGGGTCGAACTCAGAGGCAAATCGAAGAAATAATTTGTCATACCTCGACGAGGGATTTTAGCTTCAGTAAGAAAATAAGACAATCTAAGTTTAGAAAGTGAAAGAATATATATATAGATGCATTTTAGAATCAACAGAAGAATTGTGAAACAGTAAAATAAACACTAGCAATTTTAATATTTCCTAGTTTGAAGACGAGTACAAATAAAAAGTATTTCCGGGTCTGAAAACTGTACCAAACATCAAAATGATCATCAAATATATCACTTTTAGAAAATTCCATAATAAATAATATGCATACATTACTACGACTGATATTTGAAGCCCGAGTCAAAAACCTCCTCATATCTGTTAACTGAAAGCATTTTATGCTACCTTCATAGATGAAACACAATTTATAAAAACTATCGCATTTATCCAAAAGTCTATCCATGCAAATCAACTGATTTGTTTAAGCTCTTTGCAACACTGTCCCTTTTACCACAGCACAAAATTGCCTAATTGCAATCATTAAGCTATTGAGCCATATGAAAGCTCCATAATCACGTTGCAGCTCTCTACTGTTCAAATAATAAATCTTCATATGGTGCGCAATGATTATTAATCACCCGAAGCGAAAGTGGGATATGCATTGTCTCTAAACTGATCCCTTAGATCTCGCACAGAGAAAGAAAAATCTTTGCTCGTTAGTGCAATATGTTCATTCGTGTCGGAAAGGAAATATAAATATATAAGCTCCGAATATTCCGACTTGTTCAAGATTCATGGAAGAAGACGCTCAATTTTTGCTTTTTAATAACACTGGTCCACAAAAAGTAAAAACTTTTTTCTGTTAAATGGAGAAAAATACCTGATCTCAATGTAAAATAAAGCGCTGAATTCAAAAATCTAAAGAGTTTTTTCCATCACCTATACACTTTTCATAACATTCGACGGAAATTTGAAAGAAATGCGCATATTCACATGCATTGTTAATAAAAAAATAACAATCAAAAACTTACTTGTTGTTCAGTTACGAGTATTTGGCATCAAGATCATCCCTCTGAAGTGTCTAGCATAATTCAGCAGGAATTTGTTCATTTGGACAATGGGAGGATATTTGAAATCAGTGTCAAAAATTACCTTCAAAACAATGTTTCACTTTCCAAAATAAATAACTTTAAAAAATAATTGCGAAACATATTGAAAAAGAAATGTAGTGTGAGTGATCGTTTAGCAATTATCTTAACCCATTAATGCCTGACATTTTTTCCCCAAAGATATTTTGTATACTGGTTACAAACAGTGTTTAATTCACAGGAAAAATAATTTAAAAAATATCATGTAAAAAATATTTTTTTAATTAACGAAGGAAAAATCGTCCCTTAAAAGTTACGATAAACCCCAGAGGGTACACACTTTTTTTACTAAAATATATCTTTTCTGGCTACGATATAATACTTAAAAAGACATTTTATAAGAAGAAATAAAATCAGCAATTAACATAAACTGGGAAGCTGGGAACAACTTTGAAAACTTAGCTTTTTTTCTCGAGATTGTGAACGATTTAAGTTTTGATAAAGATCATATTAAAACTGCTACAGAACCCACTTTACAATGGTTATGTGCTGCAATCTGTTAATAACGAATTAAAACAATACCAAGGTACTAATTGAACACTATTATTTGGTTGAAATGTTCATTTTGGGGAAATTCAGACCCTTTTTTCGACCGTCCCTAAAAAGGGACGCTAGGCATTAATGGGTTAAAGTTGGCCATGTTGGTTGGTTCCGTTGTGCATTTTTATTTGAATGTCAGAAATTTCGAAGTAACACTTTTAATCACCTGATAAACAATAGGAGGATTTTTACCACCAGCTCGGTTAATGATTATTTCTATACTAGACAGCAACTTAACTTAACACTGAACGCCACTACGGGCGGAGCCAATAAGAGCTCACAAGCAGTCAGCGATCTCCTCTAAATCGCCAAGTAGGCTGTGACGTTTTGTCTAGCTCGTTTTTCATTGGCTAACGTCACGCAAACGTCACGATGTTTTTGTCAAGAAACGTTGCAGTGTAGTATAGCTGATAGGTTCCTAACAAGAACGAAACTGTGATCTAAAGATGCCATGACCGAGCTGTAGCTAACGTTATTCAATGAAAGTATAAATTCTGTCTGAAGAGATACGAGTAGAAACATATTTGACCCCTGATTAACGAAGATTATTGTAGCTAAGATAACCTTCAAACTGGTAGCTAAAATTAATTTACTTAAACAACGAGCGTCGACAAATCATGGTGCCTTTTCTCTCAAAAAATATGCTACTCGTGCATATTTGACAGATAAATGCCACTTTTTTCTCCAACATCGTTTTTTTTCAATTATATTTTTTTCTAATAAAAGCTAAACAGAAAGTCTTAAACTAAAATAAAAGTTCCTACTTCTTCCGTATCATTTAGCTTTTTTAATTTAAATATAAGCATAGCGCTGAACGTTTCCTCCCTCAAAAATAATATTTTTAAAGCACACCGGAAGCAGTAAAACATTGCTCATTAAAATTCTGCCTTTTATGCTCTATAGCATAACTACATGACTACCTTTAAGGTAATGCCTTCCTTTATTCAATTATTTTAAGTAAAAGCTTTCTACAAAATCAAATTTCTAAAGATCATTCGAGCAATTAAAATAAAGTGTTTTGTTTAAAGCATAATAACAAAAGAATCGCTGCTGAAAATACACTAAAAATTAATTACTCTTGTTATTATTATGTCTTTATGTTGAGCAACTAAGAAGAATGCTTACGATACGAAAAGTATTGGTAGAAAAAAAATGGTGGTTTAAGGATCAGAATATTAATTTTTAAGATCTTAATTCTGTACAGACATGTTTAACAAAACAATAAGTAAACAAATAAGTGCCACACTAATGATTAAAAGTGTTACTTCGGAAAATTTTCATATTAAATCAAAATGCGCAACGCAACCAACCAACGTGATCAACTTTAAGATAATTTTAAATCATCACTCATACTCCTTTTCTTTTTCAGTATGTTTTGTAATTATTTTTCTCAATTATTTATTTTTTTCTTCATTTTTTCTGTTTCATTTCTTCGACAAATTGCTATACGTTTAATCTTCAAACGTCGCCGACCTCAAACGTTGTGTATTCAATCTTTTAAAGTGGCAGTCTGCCAAAGTCTCACGTGTCAGTGCTCCACCAGCCCGGACCTGCTCACCGGCCCTTGCAGGGGCGCATGTAGCACATGGTGGCGGAGGGGCACACACACACACACACTTATCGCAATTTGTCATTGCGAAAAACAATTTTAATTCAAAATGTCAAATCGCAAATTATTTTTTTCTTTTTGCATTTATTTATTCTTGTAATTACAAAAAACAAACGAAATATAAGTACAGAGGTCACGTTACAATCTGTAAAGATCATACAACATCCGCTCAGTAAGGACGTTTTTATGTTTTATAGCAGAACAAAGTATCTATGCTACTAAAAATAAAAATAACTCGCCAAATTTATAAGGTCCTCTAACTTATATTTATGGAAATAAAAACCATTGAAAAAACAATTCGAACAAAACAATTTTTCACAATACTACGAGCGATTTTCACCCAGATATAAAAATCAGCGTTTTTTTACTTACACCACTTTACACTAGCACTTTACTTTTTATGATGTACTGTACAACATCATAGCATAACATTTGTATATATTTCTCAGTCTAAAATACAAATATTTTGTTGTTTTACTTCTATTATTCATCTAAAAGGGCGATATGTTCCAATTTCATCTTCGGCATGGTCCCCCCTCAAAGTTTTGAACTCGAATATCTCCTTCAGTTTTGGTCTCAAAGCTTTAAAATGTTTTGTGTTGGAATTATTTTTCAATGGAGAATATTTCCCAACATAGGCTTCCACACCAATAGGGGACCTAGAGTCCATACTATAGGTCAGACTTTACCAATTTTACTTTTTTTTTTCACTTTAAACTTTTAATATCTTAAGTCTGTAGCTCAAGTCTATTTTAAGTCTTTGATCATTTTGCAACTGGAAGAGGGCAGTTAGGACGAGCGGTTGCAAAAATAAAAGTCTTGCAGATTCACAGGTGCGAATCTGCAAAACCCTGCATAATACATATATATGTGTGTGTGTGTGTGTGCGTTCTAAGTACTATTGATGATATATTTTCCGCCCCTTCTTTAATGAAATTGAAATTCAAGGCCTCTAATTCAAAATGAAAAGCGGTAAATATTAATGCAACTTCGAATTAACTGCAGCTCAAAAAGACACGATTTACGTCATAATTACAAAACGTCGCAAGTGTTTCTCAAGACACGAATAAGAGTAAAAAAATTTGAGTTTTATAAAAATTGCTCCCCCTTAAATAACTGTAGAAACATTAATGAATGAAAAGTGATGTGTTGGCATTTAATAAAGTATTGCTTTAGACTTCGCCTGGAGGAAAGAGTCATTCGGAGGGGAAAAAAATACATGCTTCCACACCAATAGTTTCCACTTAAATATTTCATGAAAAAGCAAAAATATCGAACTTAAAACTTTCAAAATTAATCTTTCGAGCAAAGTTGTTACCTAGCAACGGACCAAGGTAAGAAGGAAAGTCGAAAATCATGTGATCGTTTATTTAAAAGATTTCTAGTTTCTACTCAGTTTCACTTAAATTTCATTTGGACTTTTTTTTAACATTACGTTCAGTTATACGAGCTTGGGGAAAATGCGCTCAGCCTTCGAATTTGTTTCATAAATTTCTAGAAGTTGGGCTTGATGACGAGAAATGTCAAAAATGCGTATCCAGAAGTTTTCAAAAGATTAGTTCAATATCTTACTAGTAAAAACTATTGTTCGAATTCATTTAACTTGATAAATAATGTATGTGGGTTTACAATGTAGTTGTATTTTAACTTTTTTATAAGCAGCAATCTGAAGCGAGGGAGATGCCACAAAATTCGGTTTAAATGATACATAAGATGCGCTCAAAGAACTTCAAAAACAATTACTACAAAACCGTTAGCTAGGTGGCAATTTTGAGTGGAAAACATCAACTAAAATAAAAAAAAAGGTTCATAAATAATGTATATGCAATTTCAACAATTTAAAATAAAATTTATTTGGTTAATATACTAGAGCTGTAACATGAAGCAGCCGTACACTACAAATACACTGTTAAAACCAGAGGTTGCACAATAGGGTGGAGTGAAAAAAATGAATTTTCGATTTTCGCAGACGGGTACCTTTCATTTACTGTGAATGAGGCTAAGTATCAATTCCGTAAAATATTTCATTTTTGCGACGTCATCTTTAGAATACGCATTTAGCTTAAAGTTTTGAAATTTTTGATTTTTTTTAGATTTTTCAAAAATTTTTAAAAAATATTTAAAATTCAAAAACTAGTGACGGGTGGTTATTAAATAAAAGAGAAAGGTTTGAAACACATGAAGATTTTTTTCAAAACCATTTTATATTACGATTTCAGTCTGCGCATTAAGCCCAAATTTAATCAAATTTTCCGAAATTTCCGATATTTTCAAATTTTTTAAATTTAGTATTCCCTCTCAATATTCACTTCAAGTGCCTTCAGAACTTTTTTTATTCATTTTTTATTACTTTGAACTGTACAACTTTTACCCAACTCATATAGAACTACCCAGGACTCACCATGAGGAGGTGACCGTACTTCGAGTCCTACACGTGACTTCTTCCTTCCAACCAATGCGAGCACGGATTTACATTTCTTAGATACGTCTTTAACAGTTAAATTGTTCTTTTGTGTGGTAAATTGATCGGATATTTCAATCAAATATCCTCGTTTTTACTAACCTTTTTCTTTTCCTGTGATCACATACCAATTTTGAAGAGCTTGTGAGCTATTTGACAGCCCTTTCAACTGATTGAGTCTTTAATTTAAGTTTTAAAAGAATGCATTCAGAAATCATATTTAAATTCTTAGCTTCCAGTAATCTTTGTAAATAATGTGTTGGTTGATTAAGTGTAAAAAGGTGGCTTTGTAATTTCCACATCATACCTAGAAATCATATCGATGTATTCTGATTTTTTATTTATGTATGGGATGTATGAAAATAGATTGTTATCTATTTTTGGGATCTGAAGCGTTCTCGCTTGCTTGTTTGTTTTCTAGATTGAGCTTTGATTATACGATTTAAAACAAGTTTCTTTAATTGCTCTCTCTCACGAACTAGCATCGATAATAGCATATTTCTTGGGTGCAAAATATACAATTTTTTGAAAGGATGTGAATACAATTTTCTGCTTTTTCCCGGAGAGATAAGTGTAACTCTTTATAATCTCACATAAATTCATAGCTAAATTGGTAACGTCTTCACTTCATCCTAAAAGAGCAAGGACACTTTTACCGCGATAGTTACGAACTTATTTAAAAATTATAGTCTAAAGATTATGTTCGCTGTAGTCAACCATCTGGCTTGAGAAAGCTTTCCTGGACATCTTTTTCATAATTTGTTGGATATTTTCATAGTCAAAACAACCTTGTACATCTTAAGAAGTTACTGTTGCTCAGTACTTAAATCATTTTTATTGTCACCATCGAAACTCTATAGGTTCAAATTGAACTGATTTAAAAGTATAACATGTTGTTTAGCTTCGTACAACAGGCCCAACACATCACTTCGGTCCACTGGTAGGTCCATCCAGCTTTTACAAAAAATGCCGCAAATTAAGTTTATTCAAATTTAATTGGCAAATATCCCATTGCAGAGATCTACCAAGTTTTCTTCCAGTTTCCGATTACACCTATGTATTTTTCTTTCTTTGTAGTCCATCTATCAAAACCAATGCAAACAATTTTCGACGCAAAGAAGCAATTTACTGTTCCTGACTTGTCTAAGAAATGTAAATGTGTGCTCTCATTGGTTGGAAGCAAAGGGAGCGCGGGTGGCACTCGAAGTGCAGCCACTCAGCCACTTCCTCGTGGTGAGTCCTGGGTAATTTCATTGAGCAAGTGAAGAGTTGAGCAGTTCAAAGAAACGACAAAATGATTGAGAAAATGTTTTGAAGTAACTTTAAGGTGAATATTGAGAGGCAATGTTAAATCATAAAATGTCTGATCAATATTGAAAATATTGGAAATTTCGGAAAATTTGATTAACTTTGGGCCTAATGCGCAGACTGAAATCATAATCTAAAATGGTTTTAAAAAATTCTTTGTAAATTTCAAACCTTTCTCTTCCATTTAATAACCACCCGTCACTAGTTTTATCATTTGCAATATTTTTTTAAAAAATTTGAAATATCTAAAAAAAATCAAAAATTTCAAAACTTTGGGCCAAATGCGCAGACTAAAGATGACGTCGCAAAAATGAAATATTTTACAGAATTGATACTTAGCCTCATTCACAGTAAATGAAAGGTACCCGTTTACGAAAATCAAAAATTCATTTTTTTCGCTCCACCCTATTGCACAAGACACCTTTAAGGATGAAACGTTGTAGCATCAGCGGCACCCCCTGAGGATTGCCACTTGACTCTCTATAGCACACTTGAAGGTGCCATTTGGCTCCGCTCCTTGTAGCACCCTAAGGGTTTCTTATTGTATCCCATGGGTGACCCATGGCACCCTAAGGAGCCAAATGGTACCTTCAAGGGTGTCACAGGGAGCCAAGTGGCAACCCTCAGGGGGTCCGCTGGTGCTACAACGTGTCACCCTTAAAGGTGTCTTGTGCAGCCTCTGGTTTTAACAGTGTAAAACGCACATGCATTGCAGTTGGATCACTCCACGGAAAACGAATATTTATTTTGCACGTGACAGCTTATATGTTTTATAAAAAATAATAATTCAAAAGGGAAATGAACAAAATTTTGTTGCTTGAGAAATCACAAACGTATGTGCAATTTCTTAAACAAAAAAACTTTTACTCATTAGCTTTCAAAATTATTATTTTTAATGAATTTATGAGCTCTCAAGTGCTGCTCAAAATGATTTCCTTTTATTGGAATGATCCAACTAAGGTATTAGAGACTATCTCAATGGTAAAAATGTGTTCAAAAATATTTTGATAAATACATTTTGCGACAGAAGGTTGAATAATAATAATTAAAGAGTGGTCAGCTTATTGTTTTTTTCAATTTGAAATTCTTTAATTATGGAAGCAATAGCAATGAATGCAATCTTCATACCGTCGAGTTATTTCCCACCGGGTCATTCCATTTTAAATCAACAAATTTTCAAAAAAGTTGTTGCATCACCATTTTTGATTTTGATGAAAATTTGCATGTGTATTCCTTTTACTTCCCAGAGCTCAAAACAGTGTTCATTTTATTTTTAAAAAATTTATCCTTTGATATATAGGCCATTTTTGTTGTTGGCAACAGCGAAAATTGGGCGTTTTGATGCTTTGTTTGATGAACTATAACTTTTTTTCTATCAAAGATTTTGAGCTCAAATATAGCTCATTGGAAAGCTAAGAAAAAGATCTTTTTATATATGCTATCAATAAATTTCAGATTTTAAAAAAATATTTATTTTTTCAAGGTCAAAGTTCACGACGAAAATAACATTTTTTACTACTTTCGAGCATTAAAAAACCCATGAAGGGTTCAAAGTAACAAGCCGATTTTTTCATCATATATTCATAGTCATGGTTACTTACTGTATAAAAAAAATTGGCTTGTTACTCCGCCCCCTTTATGAGATATGCCCCCCCCCCCCAAAGTTGTAAATTTTTTAAAAAATCCAATTTTCAACGCTAAAAAAATGCAAGTGGGGGGCAAGATAAAAAAAATTTTATATGTGGTATGTTAAGTACTTTTTACCAGCTTTCTAATGAAACAAAAGTTGCTTTGTTATTCAAAGGCGTTTGGCAGATATAAGGGACTGAACTTTCAAAAAATTGCACAAAAACAACGCGATTATTTTCATTTTTTTAAATCTTTTTTTTATTTAAATGTAATTATATATCTTATTCTTTGCTTTAAATGCTAAAAAAAGACTAAGAAGAGCAATGAAGAAACATATTTAAAGTTTAATAAGATAATTTAATATTTTTAACACCTAGGAATATAGAATACCACTAAACTTGTCTGATTTTTAAACATCTGATTACTACCTATTGTGGAGTAACAGGACTGAGCATTTTTCAACTTGTCCAGGTTTGTTCATACCATGTGGTCATCCTTGTTCTGGCTTGCTTTCACATGTGTATCTTAGTAGTCTTTCAAATTCTGAAAGAAGTAGGTTGTTGAGCTAGTGTTTCTGCTGTAAAATCTTGTGAAGCTGATGTGATTTCTTTTCATTTCAAGTTCATTCATATTCATAGAATATTTTGTTAAAGATAAAAAACGAAATTCTTTAGAATCCTTAAATATAAATTTAAATTTGTCTTTCTACATGTAAACAGTGAATAAGTTATGGATAACCCTAAATACTCCATAGGAGTTTTTGAGAATGATTGTAATATATTAAGTTACAGTAGGCAGTCTACTGTAAATAGTATTTCTGAGTACAGTGATAATGATAAAACTTTACTGCACCTGAGAACTAGGTGTAAAACTATTGAAACTGTTTGTACCTACCAGCAAGAAGTTCCATAAAGGTGGCAAAATTTGGCAAGAAATTTTTTTGCATGGTAGGTACAAACAGTTTCAATAGTTTTACACCTAGTTCTCAGGTGCAGTAAAGTTTTATCATTATCACTGTACTCAGAAATACTATTTACAGTAGACTGCCTACTGTAACTTAAAATATTACAATCATCATTCTCAAAAACTCCTATGGAGCATTTAGGGTTATCCATAACTTATTCACTGTTTACATGTAGAAAGACAAATTTAAATTTATATTTAAGGATTCTAAAGAATTTCTTCTTTTACCTTTAACAAAACATTCTGTGAATATGAATGAACTTGAAATGAAAAGAAATCACATCAGCTTCACAAGATTTTACAGCAGAAACACTAGCTCAACAACCTACTTCTTTCAGAATTTGAAAGACAACTAAGATACACATGTGAGATCAAGACAGAACAAGGAAAACCACATGGTATGAACAAACCTGGGCAAGTTGAGAAATTCTCAGTCGTAGGTAGCAATCAGATGTTTAAAAATCAGACAAGTTTAGTGATATTCTATATTCCCAGGTGTTAAAAGTATTAAATTATCTTATTAAACTTTAAATATGTTTCTTCATTGCTCTTCTTAGTCTTTTTTTAGCATTTAAAGCAAAGAATAAGGTATATAATTACATTTAAATAAAAAAAAAAGATTTAAAAATGTAAATGAAAATAATCGTGTTGTTTTTGTGCAATTTTTTGAAAGTTCAGTCCCTTATATCTGCCAAATGCCTTTGAATAACAAAGCAACTTTTGTTTCATTAGAAAGCTGGTTAAAAGTACTTAACATACCACATATAAAATTTTTTTTATCTTGCCCCCCACATGCATTTTTTTAGCGTTGAAAATTGGATTTTTGAAAAAATTTACAACTTTGGGGGGGGGGGGGGCATATCTCATAAAGGGGGTGGAGTAATAAGCCAATTTTTTTTTTATACAGTAAGTAACTATGACTATGAATATATGATGAAAAAATCGGCTTGTTACTTTGAACCTTTCATGGGTTTTTTAATGCTTGAAAGTAGTAAAAAATGTTATTTTCGTCGTGAACTTTGACATTGAAAAAAAAATATATTTTTAAAATCTGAAATTTATTGATAGCATATATAAAAAAATCTTTTTGTTAGCTTTCCAATGAGCTATATTTGAGCTCAAAATCTTTGATAGAAAAAAAGTTATAGTTCATCAAACAAAGCATCAAAACGCCCAATTTTCGCTGTTGCCAACAACAAAAATGGCCTATATATCAAAGGGTAATTTTTTTTTAAATAAAATGAACACTGTTTTGAGCTCTGGGAAGTAAAAGGAATACACATGCAAATTTTCATCTGAATCAAAAATGGTGATGCGCACCCCATTTGTTGATTTAAAATGGAATGACCCCACCATGTCTTTCGACTAGTCACGTATATGATATCGCATTCGATTCACCAATCAGATATCAAATTCTTTTGTGATGTAGTCGAAAACGATATCGAAGTTAATGAGAGACGATGGAAAATCAAGCTGGTTATCTGGTTTAGAGAGTATTTTTAACAATGCGATATTTGTGACGCAATTATGGAAATTAAGTTTTTGTTTTTTCTTTTTCTTCTGTTGATAGCCGCAGCATTTGTACTGTAAAAAAATAGATGTTTTTTACTGCATAATATTGCTAATTTTACAGTAACAAAATAAAAATTTCTAATTTTACAGTAATGAACAGTAAAATTGCTCATTTTACACTAATAAACTGTAAAATTGCTATTTTAGTTTTGTTACTGAGCATTTTACAGTTTCAAACTGGAATATCTGCTGACAGTATTACATTGTTGTTTTTACAGTATAATACAGCTAATTTTGTGCTAATAAACTGTAAAATTGCTCAGTTTACAGTTTATTACAGCGCATTTTACGGTTTTAAAATGGAACCTCTGCTGTCAGTATTATACTGTAAAAACAACACCTTATATTTTACAGTGTGGACCAAGCCCGTAATCGTTGTGTTTCCAGCAGTAATACATTATACCTTTATGGATATTTTGACGTACATAGCATCGCTAAGACTATGTACGTAAGATATAGATAGAGGGGGGGGGGGTCTTCCCTATATTATTAGCACTTAGTCTCGATTTATTTTCAAATTTTAACGTTTCAACTTAAAGCTTTGCATCCTATTTTTTTTTCTACAAAGAAAAATGGTTTCCTTACTCAAGCAAAGTCTTCTAGCTTACAGCTGAAAAACAATTTTTTCAAGTAATGCAAGTTTGAGTGAACTATTCAAAAAATAGCAAATTTGGAATCCTCCTAGCATCAGTTGGTGGAACATCCCTATTTGAACTAATATTGAACCCTCCACAACTTAAGAAAATTTTGAATGAGTGGGATAGGAAATTCAAGCAGTCCTTTTGATACTACTATGACTAGCAAAGTAGAGAGTGATCACTATTAATCTTTTAAAGTGTACCACTAATGAGAAATAACGTGCACTCTTCTTATTCAATTTCTCTAAATAAAATATCTGTTTATTCTTAATTTCATTTTCAGAAAATCTTAATAGAATGTCAAGTAATTGGAACACATTCCAAACATTTACTCATACCAACTCAAAAAATTGATTCATTTTCTACACAATGTATCATAAAAGGCCGCTAATAGATTCTCGAAAACTTTTTATTACCTATCAGCCCTAAATTAACTCAAATGATTTTCGTATTTTAATCAAATCAGTAGAGAAGAGCATATTAAATCGATCTACAGAGACTAAATGATTTCGGATATTTTTACCCTGTTTATACTGGAGCGTTTTTGCCCGAAAGAAAAAAAAAAGTATAATGCCCTAATCTTGAATCAGAAAAATCACTTCAGGCGCTTTTGAAACATTATCTTAATGATTGCGCTAGCGTATTCGTCGGTTTTAATCAATGGGGATCACTTAGACAAGCTTCGAAAACGCTAAGAGAATATGACTGTACGTTTGCAATGATGTTCTTTTGTTTGGCTAGTATAAAAAACAGCTAGGTGCACGTAATAGCTGTTTTGGAAACACAAATTACGTATCCTAATTTTTTTTTCAATCCTGTTTTCAAAAGTTTAGCAAACAGTTTTATGATTCTTCAAACAAAGGGTCAAAGGGTTTTTTTTTCCTCAAAATGAGCTTTAGAAATTTTAATCTCCAAGACTTTTTTTACTGGATATTGTTTTTAATGATTTGTAAATTGGGCAATTGTTGTTTGAAAAGTCCAATCCTGGCTCAAGAAATAAGATGATATTTTTATAATCTTTTTTTCCCAAAAAAAAACTGAAGTTAATAAAGAAAATGTCTTTTTTTAATCAAATTTATTAGAGGCTTTCATTTTTCAGTACTCAGCCATCCATTGAACCTGCTTAACAAACCATATTGGGGAGAGGGGGGCACTTGTGAACATGGGCACATGTGAACAAACGATATTTTACTCAATTAACATGAAGAGAAAACCTGAAAAAATTCATGTAGATGGCAATACAAGTACTATATCCTGCCTGAAATTTCAAAGATCTAAATCATTTTGTTTTTAGTTATCAAAGATCTTATGTTTTGGAAGGTGCAAATATACTTTTACGTTCCAGTTCTCCGAGTAAAAACACATCCAATTTTTTTTTTTTTTTTTTTTTTTGTGATTTGAACTTTATTTGCCTTAAAGTGGCACTAATAAGGGAAGTTTTCATGCACTTTTTTTTAATCGAAAAAAATATAGTTTTTTATCAAATTAGTCCTAAATTGATATAAGGGGCACATGTGAACACATTATGTAGGGGCGGATGTGAACAGTTCATTCCTGCCCCATAATGGTATTTAGTTGTTTCAATTTCAAAAATTGTTCATTTTTTATACATTGAATAGTTTAATTAAGAAATATTGAATAATTAAAAGTTTCAATACTCAATATTCAATTAAATCTGAAAGAGTTGCAAAGAAAAGAAAGTTAAACATGCTAAACTGTTGTAAAAGGAACAGTTGCGAGTTGCAGTAAGTGACGCACATTAATGAGTCCGACATTAGTTTTGAAGACAGCAACTATCAAGAAATTTCTGCTGAAGTCAACCTCGCACCAGAAAATTTAGCTGTGAATAACTTTGTCCTCGTAGAATTCACTACCAAAAATACAAGAATTTACTATGAATGAAACTTTTTTAATTCCAAAAACAGATGATACATCGATGATAAAAACGCTGATGATATTCTGCTAAAATTACTACCACCTTCATTTTTAGGTGGCACATTTCGAGTAGCATCTTCTGTTTCTTTTTCTATAAAACTGGAAAGCTGCAATGTTCGTTGAATTGAGTCACGGTGAATAAATATCTTGATATTTTCATTGTAAGTTTTAGTTAATGTGTAATAAGCAGTATACTTAAAAGTTTACTTAGGTGTGATTTTATTTTCATTTATGTATCCGTGTTTACTTGTGCCCTAGGTGTGTTTACAACTGCCACCAGATTACTTTACTGGGGCAGATGTGAACAAAATTGAACTTATTTTTGACTTATTTTTTGGCTGGAATTCACTGTTGAAGAAGATAAGTAGGTGCATGAAAATATTAGCAAATGTTTGATTTATCATGTATAGCACTTGTTTCTTTTATATCTCAAATTAATAATGAAAAAATACAAAAATGGCATTTTTGTTCCCTTGTGCTCCCCCTTAGGATGAAATTCCTGTTGCAGCTTAAAGTGTTTTCCGTTGAAATTAAGTCTCGGAAAATCGTTAAAAAAGTTCTTCACTGTATATCAGACAAGTAGACTTGGTGTAATTCACAACACTATTTTCCGAATAAAAATAATTTAGTCTGCAAGAAAAAAAAGCACTCTTATATTAGAGTAGATACAACTGAAAATAAAAACACTGGTGATTAGCTACGCCAAACGGCTTTTCGGTATCTCGATTATAAAACAACAATCCTCAGAGTTTCTAATCAAAATAAATAAAATCATTGAGAAATACAGTTATTATAAATTATTAAGACTCTCAAATTATTAAGGTCAATGTCGCAGAATATTTTAACACCCATTTTCTAATTACTTAGAAGCGTCTAGGCTCTCCGTAGTTTGCAACTGCACTTCAGATTTAATTTTGTCATGAGTGCTCAAAGCCAAACTATTACTCTTTAAAACTTTTACATACCACATAACTGTACGACCATGAAAACTGATGATTTTTTGCATCACGATAATCCGTTGACTGGTCACATAGGCCTCAGGTCAAAACCCATGTTCAAAAACATATGAGGCCCTTACCACCATGTTACCTATATCCTGTATAACGAAAGGAGGAAGCTTAAAGTAAAATTAATGCCCCCCTCTCTGCACTTTTCCCCTGATGGTTGTCATAGTTACTGCGCTATGGACTTTTGCCCCACTTAGCTTTTGCAACAATGGTTAAACGCAAACGGTTAAAATTGCTTTGTGCGTAAACTATTATTCTATAGAAAAATCAACGTCTATATGAAGCACAACTTTTTCTTAGAAATTTTTGCTGTAGTAATGTATGACTAGATTTGTTAGAAAACGTTGGGAAATAACTGAGATATGAAGACATAAGTAAAAGCGCAAGCCCGATTCGATAAACATAAAATAAATGAAATGCCTCAACAGCAGTGTATAAAAAAAGAGTGGAGCCTATTTTAAAGTAACCAAGTATAATTGACATCAATCTCATTAATAATCAGATTAATATTTCTTTCGATATTTAACCCATTTATGACCAAGTTTTTTGAACAATTTTTTTCAATTTTTATCTGCTTAAAACTGTTACTTGGAATGGTTTACATACATTTTAGGCTTAAAATAGTTCGCCGTTGCCATACTTATTAAGTTATTTAACGTCCTGTTTATGGGATATTTTGCAGATATGTGAGCAAAATACGACCTTACTTGACTTTTCTTTTGCAAAGTAACATTACAGAAGGCATCTGTGATCAATTTTAAGCAAATCATTTTAAAATAGTTTATTTTTATGAAAAATAAGTTCGCAAAAAAAAAAAACTTTCTGTAGCTATCCATGCTGGATCGTTGCTTGACTGATTTGTCTGAAAATAGCCGTCAATAAATAAATTCTGATGTCCAAATAGGGGCTCTAACTGTTTTTCTCAAGAAGAAGGACTATTTAACTTGTGAAAAACAGCTTTAGTAAAATGATATACGCATTACAGGTTTTTGTATGCAGTAACTAACAAGCGTCCCGTTTTTAGGCTACTGGGCATAAATGGGTTAATTGAGTATTTTGTGTGCACATCACCATTTCCAAATTAATATACCAGCAACTGAATAAATCTGATACCGACTGTCACAAATTCATCCAATTTCATATTTATTAAACCACTTTCAGGTAATAGAATCAGTTCATGGTTAATTTCATACTTCTATGGAAAGTAAATTATTGCACTTCCAACGCATTCACCCTCGTAGCCTGCGCAGAAAGCCCTCATTGCCTCAAGTAACTCAACAATACCCCCCACTTGCAAAGCGCCATCTATGCGCAAAATGTTAGCCACAGCAAATTCAATTTAGTAGCCCTAATGCTACGATTAAAACGTATTTAGCTTCTGTCGCAAATTTAATTGTAGACGTTGTGTGCAGCAAACCGCTGCGAAAATAAATTGCTGCGAAGAAGTTTTCGATTCCCAAAGAAGCGAGCCTTGAAATGGAAACTTTTCGCCCGAAAAATTCCGGAAGTGCAGAAAATACTTAGCACCTCCCCCCTCCCCCTTCCCCTTTCTTTCAAGTGAACTATTAATTAATTAATAAGACCACTGGAATGCTTTACGCGTAATTAACGTGATGAATAAACTTGATGAATAAACGTTTCTGAAGTACGTAATGAGGAATTCTTATCTATGATTTCTAGTTTTTTCTATAGCTATGATTTCTTTTATGTTTAAGACTTCGATGTCCCTTCTCATGCTATTGTAAAAGAGATATTTCGACTTTTAAAAACATGCTCCTTTCTTGCAGTTTTTTATTTTCTTTAGTAGCAAAAATTTCCTTTTAGTTTGCTTCCAAACATAAAAAGACTTAACCCTAGAGTAACCCTAACATATTCTTTTACGACTGTTTAAATTATTATTTCTCAACAAATGTAACATACATTTCTTTTATATTAGAACCTTAGTTTTCAAATATAATCTTTGTTTTATCATGGCTATATTGATGGAGCAAAAGTATTAACTAATTCATCAGCCCATAACACGAGGTTGATTTTGGATGTCCCGTACGTGACGCATATGAATAAATCAAATTTTAAGTACGAAATTATTAAAACATATTTATAACTATGCCAGGAGTATCTTTGCACCAAATGTAAAGATTGAAATTGTGCTTACTCCTGCACAGTTAAAATATTAAAAGCTATAGCAAAATGTTGGTGAACATTTTGAGTCTGATTGTGAAACACGTGACAGTGGAATGGCCTACACTGTAAAAAATAAACTGTTGTTTTTACAGTATAATACTGGCAGCCGAACTGTAAAATGCACAGTAATAAGCTATAAAATTACCAATTTTAGTTTATCACTGCAAAGTTAGAAATTTTACAGTTTATTGCCGAAAAATTTAGCTTTATTATACTGTAAAAACAGCAGTATAATACTGGCAACAGAGGTGCCAACTTAAAAGTGTAAAATTTAAGGTAATCAATTGTAAAATTATCAATTTTGCAGTTGAATACTGTAAAATTAGCAATTTTAATTTAGTACTGTATACTTAGCAATCTTTCAATTTAATCCTGTAAATTAGCAATTTTTAGTTTTTTGCCATAAAATTAGCTGTATTATACTTTTAAAACAACATTCATTTTTTACAGTGAAAATGTAAAAAGTTTCAAAACAGCTTCGAATTCGATACACAATTCCATCCATTTTGAATTTTTGAACAATTATTTGAGTGGTAAAATTAATTTCACTGACTGTCAAACACTAGCTCGAGCCCCAATTAAAAATACATGCTCATCAAAAGTAATAGCAACGGTGAGTTAGAGGGGAAAGAGCTCTTCAAGAAACAGAATTAAAAAGAAGTTGCCTTCTGGATTAAGGACACTTAGCGGAGAAGGAAAATCAAGGTCGAGTTGCATTCCGCATTTCAAAAAAGCAAATTTCGCATTCAGAACAATTGTTCCTCTCTTTCAGAAACCAAATTTCGAATCATTCAGTTTGCGTTTTTTTTTTCTAAGCTATAGAAAACGAAAATTGTTGAAGAAACTTTTATTAACTAAATTGATAAACAATTTGAGAAAGAACGGATTTATTCTTTGAGAAAGAAGTTTTTTTTTTTTTTCAGAATGCTACCGTTATAAGAAAGAAAGCCCTATCTCCGAGAAGTAAACGATTGAGAAAAACTAGAAAACATAAATTTTTAACCTTCATAAATAATATTATACTTTTAAAAAATGTTTTAGCTCATAAATAGAACCCTGCAGGAACAATACTTTTAAAATTCTATGATAACTATATCTTTGAACAAACAACAAAAAAATCTGTAAAAGTGAATTGCATCAAAATTTGGATTGCATCAACATTTGGAACCTTCTAAATTACGACGACAGAATCAAAGCGACTACATACGCCAACACAAAATGAGTTAATTTTATCTAGTACATTGCTCTCACATGAATCTAACATTAATATTAATTCAGGATATATCTTTTACTGAATCGTTGATTCGTTAAGAATATTCCTCATCTTATCAACTTTAACTCATCCTCCGGTTAACTGCTGTTTATACCCTGTATAATGAGAGAAGGTGGCTCAAAGTAAAATTAATTTCCCACTCTCCGCCCTTTCTCCCTGATGGTTGTCATATTTAGGGCGCTATGAACTTTTTACCAGGGCTGCGGAGTCAGAGGAAAAATGGTTGACTCCAACTCCGACTCCGGGATTTTGAAACTTCCGACTCCGACTCCAGACTCCTGCTTTTTTTTTTATTATTTATATTTTTTTACCCAAAAGTGAAAAGGGAAAAACCCTAAACAAAGGTTGAAATATTAAGTCCATTTTAAAAAGTTTCATTTTTATTCATGGTCGTAGCCAGGACTCACTTTAGGGGGGGGGTTGTAGCAAGCTGGGGTATGCCAGTTGGAGGTCATGGGAGGTCATTGTGACCTCTCAAAAAGTTCAATTTTCTCAAGAATTTTCGCAGGTAATTTCACCACATTTACCTCAATTCTCAGAGGTCACTGTGACCTTCCAAAAAGTCCATTTTCTCCCGAGCAAAAGACAAATGCCGCTCTTGTCATTTGACTCCGTACAAAACTAATCCTTTTCTTGTTAAATGGCCAGACTTTATTTCAACACATTGCCTTTTTGCTGCAGATATTTTTTATTCACGTACATAAGCCCAAACATAGCAATTCGTTTCACAAAGCAGACGCCGCCATTTGGAAGCCTTTTTTAATGATCCCAGATGCTTAGGATTTGGATATTGGAAGCTGAAAATTTGTGTTTGTTAGTTTCAAAGATATGTTTTCACCTCCATAAAATTTCATCCAAATCGGAGGTGGTCGGAGTCGACATGTTTTTCAGCGATTCCGACTCCGACTCCTTTGGTCCAAAATCAGTCCGACTCCAACTCCGCAGCCCTGCTTTTTACCCCACTTAGCTTTTGCAACAATGGTTAAATATAAACTAGTATTCTACTGAAAAATCAACGTTAATAAAGCATAACTTTTTCTTGGAAATTTTTGTTGTATTAATGTATGACTAGATTTGTTAGAAAGCGTTGAGAAATGACTAAGTCATGAGGATATAACTAAAAGCGTAAGCTTAATTTGAAATAAGGGAAATGCTTCAACAGCAGTGCATAGAAAAAATAAAAAGCAGTTCTCTTTCGTAGTTTCCATAGAGACGACGCAAAATGTCTAAATTCATTCGCCTATTTTAAAGTAACCGAGTATAATTCATTTCAAATATAAAGTAAAGTTACAGTCAGTTGATCTGTTTTGCAAACTAAATTGCTGTATTCAATTATGAGTTTATTTGGCGTCAGTTTGGTACCTCAGTAATTTTCTTAAATTCCATGCTATTTTTTTTTTCATTAGATCATTTGGAAGTGCACTTTATCACTGCTTGTATTAAAAGAATAAAAAGCAATATTTTAAAACTTCTTTTTTAGTAAACATGTTTTTTAAAAAAATTCCGAATACATTAGCTTAAACATTCTTCGAATGGAATGTATATTCATAAATATTTCTTGAATAAAATGTAATTCAAAAATACTGCCCCTAGCAGCATAATCTCATCGGCCGATGATCGGCCAGACATCGAAACCCGATGAAATTCTCATCGGCCGATGATCAGATTCGATGATTTCTCATCGGGAATTGCTCCAATATGTCTCATCGGTCAAACGGAATCCAAGCAGCAAAATCCGATGAGTTTTGCTCGAAATACGATGAGATTTGGGGCAAATTATGAGCTGTGCAGTCCAGTGCCGATGAATTTAGGATAAATTTTAGATACTCGGCTTATTTTCATCGGGAAAGTTGATCGGAAGGATATCGCTTTCCGATGAAAAGTAGCTCATCGAAAACCGTGCTCGGATACTGATCGGAACGATGTCGTCGTGCGTTACGGGATCAGTTTACGAGGAGTTAGATGATCGGCCGAGAAAAATCCGATGAGTTGATGCTACTTGGGATTGCTTTAAGATTAAAAAACTTTTTCAAAAAAAAAAAAGGTTCCCCTATTCTGAAATTAATGCTTGCTTTTGACGCGTAAGACCCGTGTGCTATACTTTCTGATAAAACCCAATTGTTTCGTAAAAATATCGTGATCTCATTTTATTATTAAAGATGAAATAATTTTTTGCGACAGACTTAATAAATATAAATATATATAAAATAAGGAACTATTTTAGGAAAGATTATTCATACCAAAACTTAAAAGTTGATATGAGAATATGAAAACCTATAAACTAATACAAGGGAACGTAAAGATGCAAATCAAAATTTAATATAGAAGAGTTGTTCTGATTTATAAATATTCTTCTTAATCATAAGGAAGTACTGCGCATATTTCCTTGAAAATCCGGAAGAGCATCCTCGAAAATGGATGAGAAACAAGATAGAAAAATGTCTAGCGACAAAGAAAACGAGTGAAGTAAAAAATAATGAATAAATAAACATTGTTTAAAGTAATAAAATATTTTCCTCGTATAAAAGAAGGCTTTTTAAAATGGAGATCGAGTTACTTACATCTATTGAAGCAGAAATGTATTTTAAAGAGCTTGTTTTCGCTTTTTGATGTGTTAAAGAAGATCCCTTATTTTGCTACTTAGAAAATTTTAAGAGCTTCCGGTGTTTGTTAAAATCAGTTGCAAAACTTAATCCACTAATCTAATATATCTATCCAAGTATTTTTTTCTGACCCAGAACTACAACTACAGTCACGTGTTTTGAAATTAAGTATTGTCTTCAACTGTAGAAATGCAATTGATTCAGCATTTCTTAGCTTAATTTGCAGTTCAAATACATTTTCTCTCACCAAAAGTCAAAAAGTTTTCATCTTTAATCAGAAGCTGCAATATTAACCTCATTGGAGAAAAATTTCTATGCTTATTATCGATGTTTTGCTCTCGATGTTTCTGAAACATCTATAATTTTTTGCTGTTTTTTATGCCTTTTGTTGATCGTTGTTTTACGTTCAATGTTTTTTTTTTCTTTCGATGTCCTTTTTACATTTTAGCAATAAACAATAAAAATATACGATGAAAAAGATACACCTCTCTCTATCCGCTATTTGAAATATCAACAAAATGGCATTTACTTATTTATTCATTATTATTTTTTTAAATAACTAACGACGATTTACTTTAATTGATTTTTAAACATCGTTGTTTTGCATTTGATATTTTTTTCTATGATGTTTTAAATTTCAGCAAAAAACAAGTTTTAGAAAAATATACGACAAAAAAGTTACAGTTAATCAACAGTTGCAGTATATATCTCACTGAAAAAAGTTTTCTTAATTGACATCGATATCTCATGGTTGACCTGACTGTTTTACCTGGTGACAAAGGATAATTCAATTGACTAATATAAGGAGAGGTGCTTGTAATGGGGAGTAACTGAATATCAACATTCAAATGTTTTAGAAATTTAAAAAAAAAAAAAAGATCGGTGTTTTGAAACATCGATGTTTGAGAACATCGATGTTTTTTGGTTGATGTATCAATACCATCGATGACATTATTTTTCAACATCGATGTCTTGAAACATCGATGTTTTGCCTTCGATGTCGCACCCCTACTACAGAGATAGTCAATGGGACTAAAGCATGAGTTAAAAATGGCGGATTATTCCCTACTTTGCAGAATATTTTCCCCATTTTACGAATATATTTGCTAACCAATTGAATCATCATATGCTCGCTCGAATTACATTGCAATTTATGAAGATACTCGTAAATTTATTGAATTACACTGCGATGCAAAAGTTTAGACAAAGTGCAAATATGGGAATAAAAAGAAAACTGTTCAACGAAATGCTGTCAAATTTCTACTGCAGGTGTACAATATGGTCCCAAATACGCGTCTGGAGTTCTTGAAACTATAACTGGAATCAAATTTTGGATATTACAAAAGACATTTTTTTCCATTGTTACAAAAGTTTAGACAATAGTCAGATTTTATGCAAATATCCCTTGAAATGTGATTGGTGGAGGAAATGCGGGACTGTATTATTCATTTATGAAGTGCAGAGATTGCTGAATAAATAATCAAAATCTCAAAAGCTCTTTGGTTCTCGTGTAAAGAAGACGAGAAAGTTTGGAAGCCGAAATTTGAAAAGGAACCTACTTTATTAATTTTTTGTCTTTTAAATCGGCTCTAGTATAGTGGTACGTTGTTTTTTACTTTGTGGAGAGCAAATTCAGACATGCATATGGATCAAAAAGTCCAAGAAAAATTATATTTCTTAAGGATGAAGGAATTGAAAAAACGGCTCAGAAAGACGATTCGCCCCTTAATCCTACAAAACTTCAACTTTGGTCAAAAACAGCACGTGACAGCATAAGTAGATGAACAACTGAATCGGAGTGCATAAAAAAACAAAGAATTGTGCTTGAGCCTTTTCGGACAGAGAAATTTGACAGCACTTCGTTGAATAGTTTTCTTTTTATTCACATATTTGCCATTTGTCTAAACTTTTGCATCGCAGTGTATCTTGGATTTTACAGAGTAAGTAAACATTTTATTGAGTTTATTTGCAGAATAGATTTTTTCTAGTTAGCTCCTCATAAAATGATTCTAACCTTAGCAGAATCCTTCGATACATTGTTTTTTCCTTAACATAATTAGCAAAAGACAACTCAGCTTCAACATTCTATCCAGTACACAAAATTATGTTTTTAAAAGCAAAGTAAGTTTTCTTCCTCACCGGTTTCGTTATCAGTTGATTTTTCCAGAAACTTTTCTTCTTAAAATATTACTGAATTAAAAATCGCATCGACGTACCTCTATAAAACAATGTTTATCTGGATGGTAAAAAAGGGGGCTGTATCTTAAATAATATTTCTCTGCTTCGTTTTCGGTTTCCACGCGGAAACTTCCTTTTGTTAATCAAATTCCATGATTCACCCCTCATATGTAAGCTTATCGTGTCGGCTACTGCAAAAAAAAATATCCACTGTCCAAAAATTGTTTTTGCGTCAAAAAAAAACTTTGGTTTTCCGTTTTTGTTACACATTACTTCTTCCTTCCACATTACTTAGTTTCCAAAAGCAAAGAAGCAGTGGCGCGGTTAGATAGAGAGTTGCCGCAAAAAAAAAGAGATCGCAGATTCGATCCTGCTATGGGTTTTTCGCTTTTGATTGACTTTTTTTTTACCGGCTAATTTTGATCCAAATTTTTAATACTGCGTAACTCAAAGTAGGATTTTGACACAGTTACGTTAAATGAATACGCTATAAGTGTCGTCTGATACGGCATGTCTTTAACCAATCTTATTAAAATTCGATTCCCGTGCGTCAACAAGGTTTGAAGATTACTAGAAAATTGCTCTTAAAAATTTTACCACCAAATGTAACTAAGTCATCATTTTCTTGACCAACTTTGCTACCAAGCTAGCTCCTCAAAACGTTCAATCTCGGGAAATAAATGAACTCTGTAGAAGTCGCTTTTGTAACCTGCGCAGTATTATTGCAGAGGAAACAATAATATGTACCCATGACTATAATGAATGAATATTAATAAATATTATTTTACTTTACACTTTTCTAAGAGTGTGGTGGGTCCCCTTACACAACCTTATAAGATTTTCGCGCCTCAAAAGAGGTTTAAGACCGCTGGTATATCATTCTTATTTTGTCTGAAAGTGAAGACAAATTTTTCAAAACTCCTCATTTGTTAATTCTCAAGAAAAAATAAATAAATTCTGAAGAAATTGTTTTTCAACCAGCAAAACAGCGTTAATATAATGAAATGAGATAGTACACATATAACAACTATAATTAAAATTTCTTTAAATATCGTTTACGGTGAACATTTCGAAAAATAGGGAGAGATTTCCTTAAAAAAACCTTATAGATCTAATTGTTTCCATAAATGTAATTTTCTTTTTTCATAAAAATATTTAGTCATCAAATGTAACGAAGTGATAACTTAGTTCTAGTATTTTTTGAGAAACACATAAATTCTGTAGAAGTTGCTTTTTAACCAGAGCACTATTAATGCAAAGAAAACAACATCATGTGTCCATCGTAAGTGTAAATGAACATAGCCGAATAGGAGGCTGAGTGAAACCGTTAAGATAACTTATTATTTTCAAAATTAACAAAACAGGTACTGCAGTATCCCTTCTTATGAGTGCTAAAAAACGTTGGATTAAAATTTGCAATTTATAATTTGCACTAAGATAACCATTTTCTTCAAAACAGAAATTGTTTTGAAAATTACTGTATGAAAGAAAGAGCAATGTGCTAATATTAAACTTGCATTGAATTTTTTTTTTTTTTTTTTTTTTTTTCATTTTTCGCAATATTTTTTTTTTTTAAGTAGAAATTTTTGACTTTTTTTGCATGGGACAAAGTGAAAAATAAAACATTTTTCCTGAAAAAAGTTCTTTATTTGATTCTTGAAAATGTTTTGCGTTCAATGAATGAATAAATAGACGAATAATGAATGAATGATGAAGCAGTAATAGAATAAATGTATAAACTAATTCATATGTGTGACAAATAAATGAGTAAATAAAATAGTAAGCTAATGAAAAACAAAATGAATTAATGAATAAAAAAAGTGAAATAATAAGTAAAAGAATAATGACTAATTAATTGAAAAAGTAATACGTAAGTAATTTAATTAATTAATGTAAAAATAAAAAAATGAGCTGTTTCATTTTGCCCTATCAAAAAATAATGTCATAAGCTTTGTTACTTGTGCACATTTTATTCTTGAATATTTTTTGAGAAACACATGAATTTTGTAGAAGTCGTTTTTTAACCAGAGTAGTATTAATGCAAAGGAAAAAACACCATGTGTCCATTGTAAGTGTAAATGGGCATCGGGGAATATGAGGCTAAGTGAAACCGTTAAGATAACTAATTATTTTTTAAATTAACAAATCAGAAATTGTTTTGAAAATTGCTACCACATTGGATGCCAGAAAAGTACCGTTAAAAGTTCGTTAAAAGTACCTCCCCGGCTCATATTTTTCAAGCTGAACTAATCGTGTTCAAGATAATAATTTTAAAAGTAAGAAGATGAAACTAAAAGCTGGGAAAAAAAGAAACTGCCTGTTCTTCTCATTAAAAAATCATCCAAAAATAAAGAGAAAGATGGAAAAATATCCTTGCTTCGTCGCATGTTGGTTATCATGCCTAAACGCTAAATCAAGAACTTAAAAAAGGGACATAAGAAGTTCTTTCGAGATTTATTTACAACTCTTTATAGTTCTTACTTTTGTTTTCGATTATAAATAAGTTAGTGTAATTTTCGAGGAAAAAAATAAATAAGTAAGAAGAAATCTCAACATCATTGGTGAAAAGAAGCAAAAATAGTGGAATTATTAAAGCGAAAGTTCTGTATTTTGTTAGTAGAATTTAAAGATTGAATATCACCAGGTGTGATGTATTGAAAAGCTTCCCGCTCTGAACACATCAATTGCATTAAAAATGTAATTTGAATAATATTATCAACAAATGAAGTCTATACGGAGTAAAGCTCATACGGTTTAAAGTGCTCAGTGACATTTAGTTGTATAAAGTAGCTATAAAATAGCATATTGTATTATTTTTAAAAACTCTACCTTCTGTTTTTACGAGTATTTTTGCTTTAAAATTTCAGTTTATCTTCAAAAAAATGTACCAAACTAAAATATAGTATGTATATATGCTATGAGTATAATTTAAGGGGCAAGTGGATAAAGGTGATTTGTGACATTTTTTTAAATTTCTAGAAAAGCTTTCAAAAAAATGTTGTGTTAATTTTTTAGTGGATTTTTCTTAATGGGCAAAACGGGGTCATATTCTTAGTTACCAACCATTTCTGCGACTAAGGGGACATGATTCTGATGGACGTATCACCTTTATCCATGGTAAAAAGTAAATTTCAAAAATTGTCATATATCACCTTTGTCCACTTGCCCCTTCAATTTTAAAATATCCGATTTTCATACAGCAATTCCATTTCTGTTATTGTACATCTATATGCCGAATTGTTTATCAAAGAACAGTTTTCATACATCAAAAAGGGCCAAATATTTTATTCATTTATTGTAGTTTAAATCCGTCTCAAATCCCTGTAAATGTCTTTTTCTAAAATCACTCCAGTGAATAAAACTCATCAAGATCCCCTTCAGTTGGACAGATTTAAAGCTTAGCTAAGAAAGAGAAACGAACGTGGAAATGAATTTAAGAGTATTCTTTCTGCTTTGACGAACGATTTTTCTTCATCTTGCCTGAAAGAGCTCTTCTGATGCAAAAGCAGAGAACTCTTCAAGGAGGAGGAGATGGCCTTTTCTTTTATTTCTTTGGGATAAGGTATGCCATGTTGTTTACTTTGGCAGAACAACTTCGGCAAAAAAAAAAAATATTTCTTTGGTCTTTTCAAGTTTTTCTGGAAGTTTGAAAGTTTTTTTTTTCGTCTTTTGCATTGCATCAATCGATAATCGCTTTGAATACGATTAATCGAGCAACCCATAAAATACTATACTTAAGTTCTGACACATTTATTTCGTCGATTCATTTTCTCAACCAGCTGGGAAAACAAGCGGTGTTGACTTTTGTTAAATAGAGTTATTCTTTAACTCAATGTATCAATTAAAAACGCATAGAAAGCAATTGTATTAGATACCTCTTTATACACGTTCTATAAAAACTTATATATCTATAAAAATACATATATAATGCAATTTAAATACCCGGCGTTGCCCGGTATTGCATCATGTTTAACTTATTTCATGCTAAAATAAAATAGGTGAGCCTTAAATTGATAATTCATTGTTAATAGTAATCTTCGTTATAAAATACGCATATTTAAATGGGTTAAATTTTATCAATTTGTATGCTTAAAGGATTATCTCTATTACTCTATCAATTTAAAATTGAAAGAAAATGGTCATTTTGAGACAAAAAATTTGAATTTTGAGCTTTCTGGATTTTTTAAAAATTTCAAAAGCCCACCAATGTGAATTCTAGTGCAATAAGGAATCCCTGTGCCAAGTTTGATGAAAATCCGACGAAAACTGTGGATTTGTATAAGGAACAAACATACATACAAACAAACATACATATATTTTTATATATTACTAGCTTAATACCCGGCGTTGCCCGGGTGCTTATTAATACAACATAGCATTCAGGGAAAATAAGTTTGAAAGAGTTCTATTCATATGGGTATAAAGTAATTTGCATCAATCAGTCTCTTAGGTACAAACTTTGAAAAAAACTAAAATATTACAGAAAGTTAAACGTTTACAGAAAAATAGTCTTATCAAAAGGTGAAAATGAAAGATAAATGTTGTCTGTGCTTTGCCGCGTCCACTGGCATGAAATATATGCACATGGAAGTGAAAAAATTGCATCAATTTCACCCGCCAAATTTAAAATATTAACTTTTCTCTATTAACTGTTCCCACCTACAAAGTAAAAATTATTATAACTCAGAAATAAATCTGTTTCTCGTTCTGAAGGCTTATCTCCATTACAGACGCAACTGTAGTCGCATTGCAAATTTGAAATTCAAATCCGTGGCTCTTTTTATAAAGTCCACATGAATTATGATTGTTTTTTACTTATTTCAATGCTAAAAGGAAATAGGTGAGCCTTAAATTGAAAATTCATTACTTTAATCGTAATCATTGTTGGAAAATACTAATATTTAAAAATCTTAAATTTCATCAATTTGAATGCTAAAAGGCCTATCTCGATTACAATATAAATAGGCTAGATTCCAATAAAAGGGTCATTTTTTGACAAAAAATTTAAATTTGAGCTTTTTAGATTTTTTAAAATTTCAAGACCCCGCCTATGAGAATTCTAGGGCATCAAGGAACCTCTGTGTCAAGTTTGATGAAAATCTGACGCAAACTGTGGATTTGTATAGAGAACAAGTATATATATATACATACACTCATTTTTATAGATATAGATATATATAGTATAACGACTCTAAATCATAGCAATGGGGAGTTGGAAATGCTTTCCCGACGATGTGGAATTCGAGATATGCCGGGAGTATTCCAGACTGTTTGGAGTTCCATGCACAGCAGATCTGAAGTGTGCATTGTAGCCGGTGGAAAAAAAACTCCGGACACTTACTTTGACTTGTTTATCCTTAGCCTTTTTTTTTTTTTTCATGTACCGTAAAGTCGGGTTACTTGGACCTACAAGGAGGTTACTTGAGCCCACAGTAAAATGATAAAATCTGGGTTTGGTACTAGCATTAGTGACTGCAGAGTGCTTCTACCTAGAGGAGAAATGAGGAACTACGTGCAAGTCTTCAACTAATAAGTACCAAACCTAGATTTTATCATTTTACTGTAATGGGCTCAAGTAACCCCCTAGGGTCCAAGTAACCCGACTTTACGGTATTGCTAAAAATGTTTTTTTCACTTAGGGCTCTTTTCTTTGTGGTGTACACCACCGCTTTAAGATAGCATTTACGACCCCACATTGCTCTATGATTTCCAGTCTTCCGAATGCCCAGCACCCCTCCTAAAAGTTCTAAAACTCTTAACTGGGACGCCCTGCACGTACAGTAGATCCCGCTTATTAGAATATCGGTTAAAAGAATATATCGCTTAATACAATACACTTTCAATGTACCAAATCATTGTAATGAATTATTTTGATCCCGGATAAAGGAATACATACCACTTAATAGAATATTTGTTCGCGGCAAAATGGCTATTCTATTAAACGGGCTTGATTGTAATATCGCTAGTTCTAAATGACCCTTAGAAATAAATATCGAAAACTGTTAAAAGTACCCGCCGTTACTTGAGTCAATAGAAAAAAAATAAGAAGAATCAAATAAATGCCTACTAATTTAAATAGATATATATCAAAACTTATTGCATTGATTTTCTCTAATTATTTTAAGAAACATGGGATATAATTCTCCCCACTCCAGTTTCGGAAAATAGGACTAATGTTTTTACCGTCAATAATTATTTATAATTTAAGAATCGTCGCAAAATGCCGAGATACTTTCAGTCAGTGTCCACAAAATCACCCCTAAGAATCTATATCTGAAAAGCCTACAAAATGAGTAAAGAAAGTTTAAGCGAACTTTTAAATGGTGATTAATGAAAATTTTAGTCTTGCTTAAAGGGTTGTTTTATTTACCTGACAGGTTATTTTACATTTTATCAAAAGATTTAAGCTTCTTTTGCTGCTGACTTTTGGCATCGGTACAAAGGGAAAATCTATTCCAAGAATTTTCCAAAGTGTGTTGTGCAAGTCTGGGAATGTATTTCACTATTTTTCAATAATTTAGCTTGGCGTGATCGGCAAGTTTTCAAATAATGTTCTTCTCATTTTGGTCGCATTGACGAAGACGAATGATACTAGTAGGTAATATTTGGTGTCAAAAATCTTTAAAAAAAATTGCTAAGAATCTCAATAAATGAAATCTTCCCTCAAGTATAATAAATGCAAATACTTAATTTGATATATAGTAAATATTTTTTGAACTTTGAAAAATTTATTTTTAAAGTTGCATATCTTTTACAATCTTTAAAAAAATAGGGATATTTATTTTGACAGATTTTCAGTACAAATCCATAATAGAACTGATCTAAAGAGAGTTAGAGGCATAGATTTCGTTATCAACCGCATTGCTTCGTAAATTTTTATTAGCCAAAAGAACGGTTTCGAGCCAAAAAGGGGAAAACATGTTCCCAAACTAATCATGTGACTCGGTTGCACCTTTGCCTCAAGCTTTTCTCACTGAAATACAATACTCGATAATTACATTGAGTTTATCTGCTCTAAAGTTAAAACTGCATTGCTAGTATGAGAAAAAAAATAAAATGAGCGACAATTGAAAATAGTTACTATCTACATCTTAATGTACGACACGTAAAAAAATTAAATTCAATTAAATTTAAAAAAAAAAAACAGAAAACAAAATTATAACTCTTTAGAATGCTAAGTGTTACTGAAAATAATTAACAGTAATATTGACTTGGAGAAGATTTTTGAAAAGTAGATATGTAGCTCCTGAATTCGACAAAAAGTGTTATTAAAAATACACCCTCAGTGAGAAAAGTATCCGACTTGTTATTTTTTTTCTTTTTTGTTTTTACAAAAACCAGATAGATATGAATCAAACACGCTTGCGTGAGCTGACCTTGTACCTTTGTGTGCATGCGTGAGTACTTCTCGTCTGTTAATTGCTTCAGTAGCAGGAAAACAGAGTTTGATTGTGTAGAACTCGCCGATTTTTTTTAACTTCAAGAAAAATGACGGAATAATTGGAGTAGAGCTACGGCATCAAATTTTGCCCGAAACTGAGTGGCAGACAAGTGAGAAGCATTTCAAAGATGCAGACGGTTTTCGGTGACGAATTTCCAGCACATTTCGTGCACTTGATTTCTAAGTTTTTGCCAAAAAATATTATTCTTATACTGCAAAGGCTTCTTATTCTGCAGGTATGGATGGCCCATTGCGACTTCTTGCTGTTCCGCAAATTCAAAAGGCCAGTGAGTGGTTGCTCCAGTCGTTTCGTCATTTTAATTGAAATTAAAAATACGACGAGAGCATTACACTTGGCATCGGTCAAACTCTGTTTGCCAGCGACTAACGAGAAAAAAATTTCCGCATGCTCAGAAAGGTTCAAAATTTGCTCATGCAATCGCACTTGAATCATTTTCGTCATATTTTCTCACAAAAAAAAATAATAATGCAAGATATTTGTTTAGTAGTGGTGAACTAAATAATATATTGACAATAAGAGTAAGTCGATTCCAAAGACAGATGTTAAATGATATTAAAAATGCTGAACAGCAACATTATCATGAAGAAGGTAACAAAATTACGTTACTATTCCTAAGCAAGATTTTAAGTGTTACTGAAAATAGCTCCATGCAATGTTGGAATGAAAAGATAGCAACACGTAGGGACCCAAGTAGCACACTTCGTTTTTTAAAGGTTGTAAAATGGTTATTAACGTTGTGACAACGGATTAAAAACGTTTATAAAACGTTTAAACGTTTTTTGTGCTACCTGGGGATATAATTTCCAAGCTAGATGTAAATTTTTAAAGAATCAATTTACATCTCCTTGCTGATTAATCAAAGTAACTAGAGCATAATGTAAAAATAATCTTTTGCCTCATACAAATCAATAGCTCATATACATTTGATTAGCATTTCCCGAGCAACCCAACGACAAAAAAAAAAATTTAATTTATGCATCAAATCAAGGAGAACTTTCCTGCGCCATATTTTGCCTCTCACATGATCAAGCATAATCAAGACTGTTATCGATTACGATTATTGCAATACAAAAGATAAAATAAAGAGCTCGGTAGAGCTATCCGAAAAGACTGAGAAATAGTTTTTCAGGCGCTGCTGGTCCAAAGTAAACAAAGGCAAACGAAGCCACAGAGAAAAGAAAGGAGAGAAGAAAACCCCCTTTTCCGCCCTCTCGAAGGATTCTCAGCTACTACAACAGAATCTCCTTGAGCCAACGGAAAGGAAAAAGGCTTCGTCGAAGCAGGAGGCATACTCCTAAACTCATTTTCGTACTTCTCGTCATTCTTAGTTAAGCTTTTAATCTGTCAATCGGAAAGAGCTTTAAACAAATTCCCCTACTCCTGTGCTCGGAGTGAGAGAGAATTTATAATGATTTCATGTGAATAATTCAAAGCTGCAGCGAAACTTCAGCTTGTTTATTTAAATACAAGGATTGCTTTTAAGATGTTTACTATACTTTTGTGTGAAGCAACTAAAGCAAAATGAAATGACATTAGTCGTGAATTATTCACTGAGATAAATGAATATGCACATTAGTTGTTTGCGCATAGTTTTAACTTATTTGATGGAGCATATTGCTTTTATTTACTAGGATATTCATTCATTCGTTCGGTTCTTTTATGCGCAGGCGCGAACTTATGCACTGGATACAAATTTTGGGGAGAGAGAGGAGAAAAGCCTCAATTTTTCTGAAGCATTCCCAATGAAAGGGTTTTTCACTGAAACTGCAGTTGGGGCAAACCTTACCTATCAGTGCTGTAATTCCGTGATTAGGATCTGCGTAACCTAATTACAGCCTATAAGTCATGCTAGAAGTTTATGTTTGCTTCAATTATAGAACATTTCTAAAGAACCTCAAGCTCCGAAGAACCTACTATTCTTAGTTGGTGTACACCCTCAAACACTACATTGGAGTGTGTGGGTTGGGACAAAACAAACTTATGGATGAGAAAATGATTTCATAAATTGATAAAAGTGTCCAGTTAAATAAATATTGCTCAATATTTGTAGAGCATTTAACAAGTTAAGCAATATTTGGAACAAACTGACTCTAACTGATCATTGTTCATTATGTAAAGGAGAGAGGTAGGTCACTTGAGCATTTTTTATGCTTCGTCAAAACTGTACAGTGCATTTGACATTTAACACCCTCAGAAACCCTACATGCAGTATATTTAAGCCCACAATTATGATTTTCACAATAAACAAAAGAAAGCAACTTTAATAACTTTCAAAAAGAAAGAAGTAAACTTTCATCAAATGCAAAACAATGAGCCCCGGAAAGATTTATTATCCTCTGATATCGCACTCGCTCCAGAAATTTATTCTATGCATAAAAACAAAGAAATACTCCTTTCACTTCGTTTTTCCACGCTATCGATCCGTTCGAGATCTTTATCAACAGCTAGAAATGCAAGAGACGAGAGAGAGAAAAAAAACGAAAGCTTGAGCTCTAAGAGAGTATGGATAAAAGAAAATTTTGAGAAGTTATTCAACCAAAGTAAACAACATGGCATACTGGATCTCAAAGAAGGGAATAGAAAATGATCTCTGCCTTCGTCGAATCTCTACAGCGCAGCCTTTTCCAGACGATGAAAAGGAAAATGAGCTGTTCGGAGGGGGGGATATTTCTCGGCTTCGTTTGCTGCCGAGTCGTTATTCTTGGTAATCCTTCAATCAGACGCACTTTATTTGAGGTGAACATGATTAATTCGAGTAATTCCTGCTCCCTTTATTGCCTCAATAGCACTTGCTTCTTTTTTCACACCACGTATCCTTATTGTTGGGTACATCATTTACCACTTGCGTATAAATGCAAATACAGTAAACTCTCGCTTATCCGCGAGGGTCTCTGGAAAGAAACAAACACAATTAACTTATTTTTTCGAAAAAGCCCGAATTTAAATTTTCAACATTTCTCACCCAATTATTTTCCCTGGGCGTTATCGTAAGTGTCACTTCTTCACAGATTTTATTTGCTTGAGAACCTCAAATACAAATGAATTCTTTATGCTATACATATCGTCACTGTTTGTACTTATCACGTTTTAAGCATAATGCAATTATTTTTTTATCAAAATACATTTTTATCTTCTTTATATACCCGCATTATTCTATGCTTTTTTTTTATCCGCGATACCCATTCCACCCAATTCCGCGGATAATCGGGCGCGCACTGTACTTATATTAATACGAAAAATAATAATAATTTGAGTTTTGACAGTGTGTGTGTAAGCAATAAAATGTAAACTTCTGGATGTAAAGACGTCTTTACATCCAAAAGCTAACATTTTATGCATTGCAAAAGGCATTCCTTGAAACGACGTAACACGTGTTTTCGTATTCCTCCGCGTTTGTGCTTTTTTAACTTCGTATGATTCGTTTTTAAGCCGCAATTTATTCTTAGTTAATGTTAATTACTTTTTTTCAGCATTTATTCAATTTCAAGAATAATATGTGCATATGATTAAAAAGGAAAATTAGTTTTAAAAAGCACACAATATGGAACAAAGCAAAATATCGAGCATATGCAATTTTGGGGGCGAATCAAGTCTCTTTTTCTGCAAAAAAGGAAGAATACTGCCGTGCTAAGCACAAAAGTCGTATCTGCACTTTTAATAAAATTGAATTATTGTCAGCAGTTTGGTTTTTTGTAATTTACTTCATCTAAAGGCAATGTTTTATGGTCATTTGAGAACAGGAAATATTTTTTTTAAAAATGTGAAAAAATATCTCCTGGATCAAATACATGGAGGTGTAAAACTTTAAACAGCAATACCTCAGTTTGAGATCGTCTGCAGATACTAGGGATGCACCGATTAATCGGCCTCTTTGCTGATTATTAATAATCGGTAAAATCGGGCCAATTAATCGGCGGATTTTATGTATTTTTTAATATTACTTTCCCGGTACAACTTCACTAAGAAATTATGATGAATGATTTTATTAATAGTAATGATTATCCTCACATAGTAGATAGGAAGTTTTATATAAATTTAATTCTCCTATTTTGAATAAATTTACACATACACGATTTTGCAACGCTTTTCATGTGTCGATGCTTTTCTGTTTAGCATAGTGATTTTAGATAACCTCTAACTTTCAAAGAGTAAAAGTCTTTAATTAAATTACTACTAATAATTGAAAAGTTCAATTAAAAGTACCCTTAAATTGTAGTGCTCACCACAGACTCCCCTCCCCCCACCCACCTTTTTTTAAATTTTATCTCTAGTTAACATAATTAACAATGTGTTAATGTAATATTATTGACAAGATTTGAAAATTGGTTCTATGACATTCGATAAAATTTTGGTATTATTTTGGGAAAAGTAGGAAAATGAAAAAAAAAAAGAATCTCAGAAATAAATTACATACTATTTCTAAACTAAGATTTGCAAAAATAAGAAAAAAAGTCAGTGACGGTGAAATTGGTCGTATTAAAAACAAACATCCTTATCATTAATCGGCTCAGCCGATTAATCGGTAATCGGCAATCGGCCAATTTTCTTATCGGTGCATCCCTAGCAGATACCACTTTTACGGCACTTAGCACGGCAGAATAAAAGAAATGAAAATGGTGTTGTGTTCACGTATTGCGCAAAATCCTCTTCAAATGATCAGGGGTCGAACTGGAGGCTTCGAGTCAAAAATGCTTAAAATAGGGTCACTTAGAACCTTTTGAAATAAAAAAAGAGTACTTTTTTGCATTGCATTGAATTGATTCATAAACTGAAAGCGCCTGCATTCTAGTGATATTTTATGGTATCCAATAATAGGGCGGCATCAAGCGTAAGCAAACCTGTTCCGGATTTTTTTCAATATTAAAATTCGTAACTGAAACTTCTGTTTCAACCATTTAAACTGGTGTGATCCTAATCCAGGAGCTCTCAAAAGGATGGGAGTTCGAATCCCTGCTCGGGCATGGACATACTTTCACTCTCTCCTGTCCATGTCCTTTCTCTGTGTGAATGTGCATTGTGAATGGCTGCTTGCTCAATAAACGACTCTTAAACCATCTGTGTTGAGCTAAGTCGGACTTCCACTTTAATGGTGCTCCTAAAAACGGAAACCGAACCAATTTTACCTTAAATCGGATAGATCTATCTATTTGGACTCTGGTAGCCGTGTGGCTTAAGTCCCAAATTAACAATGAATTTTCATACATTTTTTTGGTTTTTTAGTTGAAAATACATTAAACAACATATATACCGAGAAAAAAAGCTTTGAAAATCTCTGGGGTCTAAGGCCCCCTTCGCCTTAGGGCCCCTAAGAAAACTGTTTCCGATCGCAGGTTTCATCCGTCGGCCTCTCAGAAAAGTACAAGAAGTGGTACTTAAAAGTTTCAGCATGATTCCAGCCATTTAGAATTCAAAATACTAAGTTAATATATGCGGGACTTCTGAGTCCCTTCGGGCTATAAAGGGTTAAGCAACAACAATAATTTTTACTCTGAACATGATAATTATTTAAGTTCAGTAATTGTGTATTACAACAGTAATCTTCCTGAATTTTTTTCTCATAGAACACAAACAAAACGTGATGAAAGGAAATGTGAAAATCATTTTTCATCAAACGCCCGGCATGTCTTTGTTTGGTAATTAATCCTATTTTCGATGCCATTTTCTCCGCTGCATAATTACAACACAACACGCAAATGTTTGCCACGGAAGCTTATTTAGATGTCGATCAACCATATAATGCATTGTCCACGATGGAATACTCGCAGGCAACGAGTTCTGGTGAGCAGATTAACTGCCTGTGACAAGAGACAATTCGCCCCAATTTCCAAATGAGAAATGCCGGGATGCAATAATTGATTATAAAGGGATTGAATGGAAGTGAATTACAACTTGACAGCGAGAATTTGTAGTTCATTTGAATTTTCATGTTTCATTGAGATAGGATATGATATTCTGAGATTGTTAGCAATTTTGCCTTGGGAAATGTAGTGTCCCTTCGATGTCATAGAATTATTTTTTTTTTCATTTCTTAATTTTTTTCATGCAAAAATATTGTTTGGGGACATATCAAATCAAATCTGACATATTCTTCAGAAACTTGGACAATGACACAAAACAATGAAAAGGCTCTTCTATATGTGAGCGTGGGATCTATGAGCGGATACTAAGAGTCAGCCAAGGAGGAAAAGGGTTGATGGAAGAGACACACACATACGCTCTAATTTATACCATTATCGTACGTTAAAGGAACACGATGTGGTCACTCTTAGAAACATTCAAAGATTAAAAAGGGCTGACCACGCAATTATAATGAACAGCGTTCAACGCAGCAAATTCTTTTTCTTGAAGACACCCGCTAAAAGTAGAACAAGGGGTCAACCTCCGCTTAGATGGGTTGATAGCCTGGAAAATAATTTTGCCTTACTCTCAAAGTGCATAACTAGACTCAACGTCTGCATCAGGGCGTCCCGGTGCTGCACCACCCGGTACATCCACTAGCTCCTCTTTCTTCGCCACCCTGCAGTACAGAGAAGCAAAGAAACGCACAAATATCGCAATTCGTTACTTCGAAACACATAATTTGAATCTGAGGTGTCAAAACTCTCTTTTTTTTGCAATAACTTGAACTTCAATTGAAAGAAGTGATTAATTTTCATTACTCTAAGATTATGATAAGGTACTGTATGTGCCATTATAAAACAGTATTTATAACAGCAATATTATAAAACTAGAGATGTACGATGTACTATAGTAATGATATCTGTCAAAATATTTTCTCAAGTCTTGTGAGAAAGAGTCCTGTAAACAATATAAAAGCTACTGAAATAACAAATTTCCAACGATAGAATTTCTGTAATCAAGACGAAATATGAATATTTACACATTATATTGCTCTGGTACATATCATTTTTACCAGCCGCTGACAATAAAATTTTGAATTCGAATAAATCACAGCGGAGTTTATCATTTGTCTAGCTTAAAAAAGAATACTTTCCGTAATGTTTGATAAGGACAATTTCACTACGTGAATCAAGTCAAAGCCTAGTGCAATAAAACTATGTGTCTATAATGAATAAACTAAAAACAAAACTTGAAAAATTGTATAATTAAAAATTCCCTCCATCAGTGCTGCAGCTTTCTCTGAGAAAAAAATGAAAATTCATCTTTTCTCAGCAGAAAAAAACTATACTGCAAGAATTGCATATTTATACTCAATTTTTCGTTGCACAGTTTCATTTTCTAGCTCTGAAGAAGATAATTCTAGCTACTCCGAAATACGTGTATGTAATTTTCAAAGCAAATTTACCTTTTTTTTTTTTTTTTGCAAATGTATTGTAATACAATAGCTGCAAAGGAATCATTTGCTGTGTGCTTATTTGTTTTATTATAGTACTAGAGTTACCAGCCACGGCTTTGCCCGTGGTAAAATTTAAAGGATTATTGCTGCTGCCGCTGTGTACATAATGCACGAATTTAAAAAAAAACTGTGCAGTACATATAAGGTTAAATTGAAGCTTAATTTTACCAGAGTTTATTAGGGGGGAAAATGTATCTGCCTTGTCCTCGCAAAATTGCGATGTTATGTTCATGCTCGAAAACTGCGATTACAAAAACGTTCTTGCTTGGCGAGATTTACCATTCGAAATAGAGACTAATTTCTTTCTACCTATTTTTGACAAAAAACAAAATTCAAGTTTCAGCTATAATAGAACGATAGTTCCATCACAACTTTTAATGGGTTTAAATGGTCAAATTAATTTATTTGTCAATTTTTTTTAAATTTTAATGAGACTTAGAATGACTGGAACCAATATCTCGAAAGGCACGTCAAGAATTTTTTATCTGTAATGCTTTTGAAAAATTATCTTACCCAATTTTTAAAACGATATTTGTTTACCATTGAACGGATGTTTGTTCTGCTTACAGATTTGTCATTTGCTTCGTTTGGCAACATTGGCGGTTTTTGATTTTTCGCTTGCGCCGGAAATCAACAAAAAAGATAATAAATTAAAAAGAAAAAATACATCAACACAAACCAATACTTTTAATAAACAAATCCAACAAAAAAAAAATCCCCTCACATTCCTTATCTCTCTTATCACTATCACTTCTATTTTAATAAAATCTTTAATATTCCAAGAACCCAATGCAACATACTTGAGCCTCATCAATGTGTTTCTGTAGGAGAGTGTAGCAGTCATGTTAGCGCTTCCCTCATCCGTCCTCCACCGTCGCTCTCTCTCTCTCTTTTTTCGAGTTTTTATAACTGTAGGTACTCTCTGAACATCTAAGAACCAAATAAGAAAAACTATTTATTGTAAATTATTTTTTTCAATTGTAAATTAGTATAGTTTTTTTTCGTTATATAGAGGTAAGATGGTACATTACCAAGCTCAGTACACGCGTTATGCGGAAAAACTGCACGTGATGGATAAAAATGGAGGTCATTTCCGAATTCAGCATACCGAAAAACATAAAGAACACTCAAAATATCCCATGCAGTTTTTTGGTTGCAGGCCTGTGTAATTTATGCGTCTAAAACATGTTTAAGTATACTCTTTCAATTGCTAGATATTTTTTATTAATAAACTATCGTATGATTTCTTGCTTCGAATATGTTTTAGAAAACCAGAAAAATCAAAACCTTTAGCTCCATTAGTATTCATTGTTGCACATTTAACACCGTGCATAAAATGCAATGTGTTAAAATAAAGATGCAGAAATAATTTTACAAATTTGCATATCGTAACTCTTTGATACCCTATTTTTTCTTCCTTTTACATAGTAAAAAAAGTATTGTGATCGCGAAAAAAAAATTCACTCAAATTTGGGTCTAAATTTTGATTTTGCTCACCCACGAATGAATGTTGAGTAGTTTTTTCGACCTGTCAGTACATGCGTATGTAACTACCAACATATAACCAGCCGAAAAATCATTTTCAATCACCCTCGAGTTATTTACGACGAGTTTTCTCGTGACGTCTGTATATACGTATGTGCGTATGTGTGTCGCATAACTCAAAAACTATATGCCGTAGAAGCTTCTCGTTTGGTATGTAGGCTCTGAGTGTGGTCTAGTTGTGCACCTCCTCATGTGGTTGCATTCGAATGCTCCCAAGGGGGTGTTTTACCCCTTTTTGGGGTAAATCAGTGTTGATTTCAATGCAGACAAGTGATATGAATTGGCGCGGACCAATAGGCGATATATCACCAAGCTTTTGGTCGCCAAGTGTTTGACGCCAACTTGGCGACAAATTTGGCGAAAAAATTATTTTTTGAATGTTGGTTCAATTTGGCGCTATTGGCGATAATTTGCGAAAAATCCACTTTATGATGTTAAAATCGGCGATATTTAGCAAATTAATCATTGTAAAACATGTTTTTGCAATGTTTCGTTGCAAACTAGGGGTGTAAATGTTTGAATTGTTATCTTGCATTTTAACACTTAAGGCATCTACTAAGAAATTTATACGTAAAAGGAAGTAGTGCGGGGTCCATAACAGATTTTTTCTGCTCTTCTATAAACAGCTGCTCTCAAGAAAACAGTAAGCTCAGACGATTCCCAAAGAGAAAAAGTATTGAACACTTTTGAGCGAGTGTATTTTATATGGGGAAAGAAATTATGCCATAAAATTTTTAATTAAAATAATTCTTTTGTATTTAAAACCAGAAACCGCTTGATTGAGAAGCTTGCTCAGCGCATTTCAAAATGTGCAAGAATTTATATCACATAAAGCAAAAAAAAATCTACTATCTTAATAAGCTAGTACTTTCAAAAAAACGAGGTAAATGTTCAACCTGAAGTAGTATAAATAACACCATTTTTACAATATATTATTTAAAACGATGAGTAACTCAAAAAATCGAGAAATATTATTTCCAACAGTTTTGCACATTAGAGAACTTTATACATTCCTAGATGCGTCAAGAGATTTTGAAATCTAATATATCCACAACGAATACTTCGCTAAACATATTGCACTGCATTCCAATGAAAATTCTCCTGGAAACCTAAAATAATGTTCATCCCCTTTCACAGCAATATAAATAGTGATTCAAATACTTGCCCTAAATCCTGAAAAGCCAATAAAAAGACACAAGAACGAACTAAAGATTTCTGACATTAAAAAATAGAGGAACCCAAAGAAAAAAAAAGAGGAAAGAAGTTTTTTGAATGTGATCAGATTACGTTGGGAAAGAAGATCCCAGTTGAGCGGAAAGAATGGTTCTTATCAAACGTCGCTGTTTTCTGAGTTATTCAAAATAGGGGGATTACTTTTAGAAAGAATAATCTAATAAAAAAGGTTCGTCAAATTTGCTTTCAGGTTTGGGTTCTATTATGTACAGCATGAAAGAAATTCCTGCTGTAAATTTGTTTTGAAGTAAAAATTTTTAAACACAATCGATTTTTCACAGGAGAAATTGATGCTTGACAACCAGCACATTATGCGTTTTATACACAACCTAGAAAATAAATAGTTTAACTATCATAAATTATCTCTTGAATTGACATCCATGTAAATCAAACAATACCATCAATTCGAACAATCGGTGGTTCATTGAATGCCTTAATTTTGACACAAGATTTGCGTTTACGATATCCTCTCTCGGTCAACTTCGTTTTTATCCTTACAAAAGAATCCCTCCATAAAGAGGTATCTCAAGCAAATTGTTACTCAAAATAAAAATTTCAAAAAGAAAACATAGGAAATTCTAGGCTTTAAACAGCAGAGAAATTATTCAAATGACTCTTCTTGTATTTCTCTTTTTTTTTTTTTTTTTTTCGTGTTTTTGAAAAAAAATCGCACTTTTCGTAAGACCAACAAAACTCCCATACTAATTAATTATTGCACCGTCACCAATACCTTGAAGATGTACCAAACCTGTTGGTTGTATTTCTAAATGGATTTGGTTCTTCTAGAAAAATATCTTTCTATTCATCAATCGATTTATGCGCGATACACACATCTACATGTATTTGAAAAACGATAATAATATAAAGCAATTTCGTACTCCCGATGCAAGGGGCCGCAACTCAAAACAAACTAGTTGACAAAACAAACTAAAATCAAAACAAACGGGACAGATAAAAGCAGTGAGGATCGTTTAGAGGGATAGAAATTTGTCAAACATGGGAGTGAAAATGTTGGCAGCAATAACCACCTGTAAAACTAAATTATGAAAGTCTAGCTCATGTTTGAAAAGGTAACAAATTACCAATAGTACAGCTCCAAAACTGACGTATTATACTAATAAATCCTGCAATATGAAACTGGAAGTAAAATTAATAATTTAATCTCTGCTTCCTAGAACACGTTAGTAAATTAGATCGCTTTTTTAATTAAATAGTAAGTGAAGTATAGTTTTGACTCTGCACAAAGCAATTCTTCCGTATTATGATTTATCACAATACGAACGAGCTTTAAAGACTACTTTTTTCATCTCAGTTCTCTCTCTCTCTCTCTTTTTTTATCGAAAAATAAGCATTTCAGTACCCATTCAAAGAAATTCTTGGAATAAACCATGAAAAACACTTTTTCCCTCCGCACGGAACTCCTATTATTCTCAAACTTTCGCATGTTTTCTTTCAAAGCCTTAATGCACAAATAACACCAAAAATAAACGCATTATTTTAAGAATCACAACCTGCCAAAAAACGACAATTTCAATCTAATCCTTAAGAAAAAATAATAATAAATCCTACAAATCCCATTAGATGGTGGACATTAGAACCCTTTAAATGCTCAAACTATTTCATAGTACTTTAAGGCTATTGCAATAAAAAAACTGCTTCAGGGTTTTTCTTACTTTATACAAACAAAATGAACGAGGCGAATACTCGCTTTTCATATGCTTGGTTAAAATTCCGATGCACGTTCAAATCTGAATAAAAATATTTCTTTGTATAATAATTTTTATTCTTTTATATAGGACATAAAGTTGGATGTTTTCGAAAACTCGTGCGGAAGACTTTTTAACACTTTGTACTACTTTGTAAATCGTCGAATATGTTTTCAAACTAAATTTATAAAGTCGACAAATGAAAAAATTTCATCATTTCTTGAAATTAAATTTATTCTTACATGCATTCGGATAATTAAAAAAAAAAAGTTGTTAGTAGTTCTCGTTTTCCCAAATACCGTTTATCAATTTTTTGTGAAATTCAACAAAAAATATGTGTTCAGAATGTGCTAAAGGGCAATCCCAGGCAACATGGGAACTCGGTGTTAAAAAAAAAATGTTGAAAAATTGTCTTAATTATTTTTGTACGTTCTCTATATTGATTGAAGTTTACAAATTAGAATAAGGTAACTTCATGTGAATCATTTTCTTTTTGTAAGAGAACTTGTTATATGAGCTCACAATCTTGTGAAAGTCTCTCTCTGCTAGACACAATTTTAAACGAGCATATTTTATTGGTTTAGAATGTTTCCACAATTTAATTGCATTTTTTCCTGGCAGATTTATTCGATAAGAAAACAATTATTAATAGTACGTTTTGAAATTTATTCTTAAAATAATTTTTTTAAGTAGTTTTTAAACCATTAAATTTTGTGTAACGTGAGTCACGAAAACTTAATTTTTTTAATATTTCCAAATTTTATAGCTTATAAATGAAATTTTTTTTCCTGTTTCTCCTACTCATGTATATTACAAAAAAGAAATTATCGGCCAATTTAGAGTTTTTTGCTTTTTTATTCAAAAAATAAGGATGTTTATTTTGTAACGTGAGTCACGCGAAAAGTGAGTTACAGCCAATATAAGCTAATATTTACTTCTTAAAAGTATATAATGTGCCCTAATGGTATTTTAGGGTCTAAAGGGAGAGTTAACACTTGTACACACCCGTATATAATTAATAATACTGATAAAATTAAATATAAATAGCGTAATTTTAATTCTTTTAGTGTTTTATAATCTTTCAATTAGTGCACTGGGTCCCTGTTTTGGCCCTCAGCTTTCCAATGTGTAGCATGTGTTTATGCATGTACATATTTTTCTTCCGTACCTAAGAAAGGTTTTTCATTCCCGTAAAAGAATTTTTTAAAATAATTAACGAGTAACCGCAGTATGACAGAAAAGGTGCCGAGAAAAATTAAAGCAAGAAGGGAAGTAAATTGCATGTAAACAGAAACATTGTCTGTGGATGAAAGAATGTCTAACGAGAAAAGTCGAAAAGCTAAGGATATTGCTTCTAGCAATTCAATATAAGCTGAAAAATAAACATATGAAACTTTCAAAGGAAATTTTGGCTAAATTCAAACTTCTTAAATATCGCTTCAACAAGTACACAAATATGTAAATACACTAAGGAAGACTCGCCAAAACAAGGAAAAATTCCGTTAATTCACCTCACAGTTAAACTGTAGTCATAAGTGAGTTACTCAATACTCATCCGTAAATGTAATATACATTTGAAAAGAAAATTTCAATGTCCACTGAACTCATGCTGAAAAAATTATTTATCCCAAGAAAATCTAAACAAAAATGATTTAAAAAATTAGCTTGAGTGAGAGAATTTTTTTTTAATACATATAAAATTGGAACATAAGAGAAATTTTAAAAAGCAAGGTCAACATCTCACTTGTTCTCTTTTGAGATGCTTAAAATTTAATTATTCATCAGTAGTCGTGGATGAGAAAAGTAAGTTCTTTGAAGAGCCTACTTCTGACAGCAGTCAACTAATTTTACAGCCATTATGCAACATTAAATGTTATGATTGGTATCAGATGAAATGTAATGGTGTGTTATATTCTGTAAAAGTTTCCAGATGTATGAATTGAGAATTTGAAATCAGTACAATGCAGCCACAGCAAAAATATGGGAAGTAGTATAAAAAAAGACAAACATATGTTTTGGATAATTGAATTGATGAATCCACTCTGTGACCGTTCAGAGAGGTTAGAGGGCAGCTGTTAAGAAGAATTTTAACCCTAGGTCTGTGGGACGAAAAATTCGTGCTGCGAAAAATTGGCCGTTAAGAGGGGTGGCCGCTTTGTAAAAGTGACCGCTCAGAGAGGTTTTACTGTATTTAAAACTGATCAACTAAAGAAAACAAGCCATTAAGCATTAATTTTAATTGAATTTAGCTGAAATCTCTGCACAAAATTTTCAAAATAAGATGTAAAGTAAAGGACTAAAACGGAGATGTAACGTGAGTCACGAAACTATGTAACGTGAGTCACACTCAAAATATTGAATAACTTAATTAGTGACTGCAAAATGAACTTAATTTTCGTATATATCACAACTTAGAAACATATTTTGTGCCATGAAAAGCAGTTTTTAAATTTTATTATTCTGCAAGAGCAGGAATCTTAGGTTTTTAATTACCCAAAAAACTTGAGTTCCTTTTTTTTGTAACGTGAGTCACGCTGTTAAATTCAGGTTGAAACACCATTTATTTCTGTTGAAATTTAAAATGCTGACATCCACAGATTCTCACTGCATACCAGATGACTGTCAACAGCTTTATTTAAATCAGGGATGGTATTTCTTTAATATATATAATATTTACTTTTGTAAAATCACGTCAAATTGTAACGTGAGTCACGTGGAATTGCCCTAAAGTACTTTATATTTTATCTTTATTTATTTATTTATTATTTTGTATGTTATAGCCACTATTTTCTTAGAAAACTTTCAGCAAAAATTCAACATAAACTTCCTAATCATATGAAATGAAAAGAATTTCTGTGCCCTTTCAATATATGTACTTTTTTTAATCATGTTGCATGTATGCAATGAGTTACCGCCCGTAAGCCAGGGCTGCGGCAGACTACATGTTGCATATAGCTTGTTCCGAATTCCATTGAAAATTTCATGCCAGCTAAAGTTCATTTAGATTTGTTAGCACCACAGAACGAAGTATTAAAACTAAATTCGCTAACAATGTAGAATGAAAGAAATTTCAGAGCATTTCCTTTATCTGTACAATTTTTGGAAATCACGATAAATATACAAAATGTTTTCCAAATTCTTATGATGATTAGCCTTGGAGCCTTTAGCCTTGGAGAGTTCATTTAGGTTTGTGAGTACTATTTTTCACGCTAACTTTTTATATATTCCACAAACGAAAACAGTTCATTCGTATTAAAATTAAATTAGTTCCTTTTATTTTGGTGGGGTTTTTTTTTTTTTTTTGGAAAATCAAATTAAAAGCAGACATATAGTTTCGTTGGCACAAAAAAATCAATCAATAATTTTTCGTGTAATTCAACAAAACATAATTCTTTGGAAAGTGCTGAAGTGCGCTCCTCAAAGCAAGTACTTCACATTTCATTTTCATTTATTAATCTTTTGATTATCTAAATGTTATGTATGTACTGTTTTCAAACATTGAAAGTGAATTTGCCAATATGTAATAGGAGAAATTTTTGCGCAATTTCATTCCTGTACAATTTTTTACAAATCGCCATAAATTTACAAATCGGCATAAATAATCTTCTCAAGAAATAGCCTCTGACCGTTAATTTTTATTTACTACTATTCATTAACTCCCATAAAGCAGGGAAATTACAATATAAAAAAGAAAATATTTAAAAAGAAAATTGGAGGTGACTGTTTTAAAATAATTTCTTATTGTCAAATTATTTTGTTATTCCTCTGATATGATAAATTCGGGTAATAAATATTTAGCTTCAAAGTTGGATGTTGCATGGAAATACAAAATCAAATTAATATTTTAATAATTAGTTAACGTTAATATTAATAAAGTGAGAAGTGTCCATGCAATTTTTATTGGTGATTTGTTTCTTAGTACTTTATTCTATAGCAGTCAGCGAAAAATCAACCATTTTACTCCTGTAAGCCTTTTATCTTTCATTGACGCGATAATCTATTCTTTTGTTCAAGAAAGTAGCTATTGGAATAATTTCCTGCTTTTCGGTCTTATATTTTAATTTTCTTTAATTAAGAATATTTTAACTTAGACAAATGTTTCGTATTATTACGCACTAAATATATACACATATTGGACTAAATATAGATTAAATTTTAATGAAAGTTAAAATACTTTATCAATCCTTTTCCTAAAACTTTGCTTTTTTTATACTAATTTTAATTGGTATATATATATACAGGGTGTCCACTCCAATCGTGGACCAATAGCTAATTTCTAAACCGTTAGAGATAAGCATATAGTTTATTTAGGAAAAAATCTCCAAATTACGAAAGGAATTTTGGGTCTATTCAATGTTTTTCAAAAAATCAAATTTTGAAAGAGTTACGAAATTTAAATTTTTATACAGCCCCCCAATCCTATCAATCATATTTAGTAAAACATTCTTGACACTGTAACGTTTAAAACTAAAAAAAAATCACTCTTCTACCACAAAAATTGACCGAGTTATGACGTTTTGAAAAATCAAGATTTTGCATTATTTCATGATGTCATCGAGAGATCGCTTTAGGGACCGTATGCGAAATCCTTCAAAATCTTGATTTTTCAAAACGTCATAACTCGGTCAATTTTTGTCGTAGAAGAGTGATTTTTTTTTAGTTTTAAACGTTACAGTGTCAAGAATGTTTTACTAAATATGATTGATAGGACTGGGGGGCTGTATAAAAATTTAAATTTCGTAACTCTTTCAAAATTTGATTTTTTGAAAAACATTGAACAGACCCAAAATTCCTTTCGTAATTTGGAGATTTTTTCCTAAATAAACTATATGCTTATCTCTAACGGTTTAGAAATTAGCTATTGGTCCACGATTGGAGTGGACACCCTGTATATATATATATATATATATATATATATTTAAATTTTTAAACGTTATTCCCTTAGTGGACTTTTAGATTAATTTTCCCACATTGCCGTATGTAGACGAATCTACAACCGACTGGAAATATAAATTTTATTTACAGAATTATTTTGCATTTGAATAAATAAATGATGTTCATAATAATTAATATGTCTGGAAAATAGCAGGAGTTAAAAGAAAAAGTAATTTTTTTTTAAAAATCAAGGAATATAAAAATTGAGGTAAGAGAAAAAGAAAGATTTTAATATTTGTATAATAATTGCAATTAAAAGAAATTGACTAGAGCTATCATTAAATGCTAAGAAGAAATTATTAAGCTAGATTGCTCAGCAAAAGCACTAACGAACCTTTCTTTGATCTTTAATGTAAAAAAGAAAAAAATAAAGAAACGGGAAGTTTCAAACATCAATTGGTAGAAACTACATCAATACCTGACTCTATCATCAAAATTTGATCTTGCTGCTCTTCAGAAAAAAAGAGATGTAAGGATACTGAAACTCTGCTCAACATTTTTCAGTAGATAATTTCGAATAAAGTTTCGCAAATCCTTCCTTTTAGAAAGGATTCTTTTGATGCTTTCACATATTTTTTAGATGAAGTTAAAAAGTTGATGACTAGAAGAAGGACTAAGTTCTAAAGTTTGATAGAATTTGCATTAAAAGTATGGCTTGTTGAAGTTTTCCAAAGGCACTATTTGCAAGTACAATGATGCACGATAATTTTTTTAAATGTTAATCCTTTAAGGCTTTCGTACAAATTCTTCCAGAAAAAATGCTAGAATTTTTTTAGAGAATTAAAATACACCTTGAGCCTTTTTAGAGGAGGGAAATTCATTTTTAGCCTACTTTCCCGTTAAAAATAAAAGAAAGACGAAAAAAGTATTAAAATTGGCTTAATGCATCTAAAAAATATCGCCAAGTCCAAAAAATATCGCCAAGTTAAAAAAAATATCGCCAAGTCCAAAAAATATCGCCAAATTAAAAAAATAAAAAGGTAAAATGAATATCGAAAAATTAAAAATTTGAAAGTAGGGTATTGAGATGGGGAATTTGTGTGTCGGTCTGTCGGTCGGTCTGTCGGTCGGTCTGTCGGTCTGTCGGTCTGTCGGTCGGTCTGTCTGTCCCCCCCCTAATAACTTTTGAATGAATATTCCGATTTGGACAAACTTTTTTTTGTTGGAAAGATCTCGGCGAGTACAGCTCATTCCCATATTTGATTTTTCGATTTGAACAATTTTTGGTTCAACTTTGAGTTGTTCAAACAACCTGTCCCGCGATGCTAACTTTTTAGTTAACAGTCCGATTTGAACAAACTTTTTTTTGTTCGAAAGATCTTTTCAAGGATACTTCATTCCTGTATCTACATTTTCGATTTGAACAATTTTTCGTTCAACATTGAACCGTTCAAGCAACCTTTCCCATCTAATAACTTTTGAATGAACATTCCGATTTGAACAAACTTTTTTTTGTTGGATAGATCTCGGCGATTACAACTCATTCCCATATTTGATTTTTCGATTTGAACAATTTTGGTTCAACATTGAACCGTTCAAGCAACCTTTCCCCCCCTAATAACTTTTGAATGAACATTCCGATTTGAACAAACTTTTTTTTGTTGGAAAGATTTCGGCGAGTACAACTCATTCCCATATTTGATTTTTCGATTTGAACAATTTTTGGTTCAACTTTGAACCGTTCAAACAACCTGTCCCGCGATGCTAACTTTTGAGTGAACAGTCCGATTTCAACAAACTTTTTTTTGTTCGAAAGATCTTATCAAGGATACTTCATTCCCGTATTTACATTTCCGATTTGAACAATTTTTCGTTCAACATTGAACCGCTCAAGCAAGCTGTCACCCCTAATAATTTTTGAGTGAACAGTCCGATTTAAATAAACTTTTTTTTTGTTCGAAGGATCTCAGCAAGGATACTTCATTACAGTATTTAAATTTTCAATTTGAACATTTTTTCGTTCAACATTGAACCGTTCAAGCAACCTTTCCCCACCTAATAACTTCTGAGTAAACCATCCGAATGGAATAAACTTTTTTTTGTTTGAAAGATCTCGGAGAGGTTCATTCCCTTATTTCGCTTTTTGGTTTGAACCATTTTTCGTTCAATATTGAACCGTTCAGAAAAAAATTTAACATTAGCCCTACGGGGAATTTAAGTTGAATGTTGATCCTGGAACTTAAAGTCGGATTTCCTTCAAACTAACTTTGTAAAAAAATGGTTTTGATAAATAATGTTTGTAAAGTACTTTTCTGAATAATCTTCTGTGAGGACTCTGATTCCGACTCCGACTCCACAAACATGGCGGAAATGCAGGCTCAGAAAAAAATGACTGACTGTGCAGACGATTTTTTGTTTATTTATTCATTTGTGTTATTTTATTTATTACTATTATTTTTTTTTTTTGGCAAACGATTTTTTTTTGTAACAAAAGTGTTTCATTCACGAGGGCATTTTATTCTTTATTTATATTTAACAACTGGCAACGGTTTAAAAGTGAAAATCGAGACATTTTATCTACGGACGAGTTTTTTTTCCTTTCTTTGATAAAATGTGTTTTGATGTACTTTGTACTTTTAATTTTTTTTTTTTTTTTTTTTGAAAACGATTGAGGAATTTTTCTACGGAAGAACTGTAACAGTTACATTCTTTAAAAGGTGCGACAAAACTTCATTTATTCATTTATTTACTTTTTACGTCTCCATTTCATCTGATGAGAGGGGTATATTTTGCGTTTAGAAATCAGCTTTAAGTGCTAAAAAGGTATGTTTGACATAATTTTCAGTTTCAGATATTCAAGAGAATAATGATCAGATGCTAGAATGCCGATGTCGATGTACGGGAAAGTAGGCTCGATTAATTCTTGCCAGAACTTCTTGTTAAAGAGTGAAATCCAATAACAATGATCTATTCCATAAAAGAAAACTAACTTTGCAAGGATGAAATAGAAGATGATAAACCAAAAAAAAAAAAAAAAAACTTTTTTTGTTGTTGTTTATTTAATAAGTTTAGAATGTTTGACGTTTTGTATAATTATGAAACTCTAAAGGTTGAAAAATTCCAATTCCCCCCTCACGTCATTCTTAGCCATTAGAACTTTTACTACATTTATCACTTTAATTATTTATTATTGTCTCAGAAGACAAGGTGAACTGTTGGGAAAAGACTGAGGTTTTTTTTTTCTCCTTTCCTTTTTTTAAGGTGCAAGAATTCCTTTAGAACATTCCACCTTGGTTGCTTTCCTCGAGGACCAAGTATACTGACTTTCCAGCAATAGTACATTAGCAGGAGAATGTCACCGATACTACCAGTACATTTGTATGAGAGTTAGACATTGTATCACTTACCCTCCATACTATCTACTTATATTAAAAACTGAGTATCTTTCTAACTATCTTTCTAACTGAGCGATTCCATACCAAATCACCGAATGGGGGTCGCACGACCGACTCGGATTTTTTTTTAAATTTGGTACACAGATTGATGGTATAGAGGTATGAAAAAGCCCAAAAGGAAAGTTACCTGCTCCACTTATTTTCTGAGATACATGCCCTCAAAGTTTGTCCGCCACGTCAAAATACTAAAAAAGTGATGTTATTTAATGATTTTTTATAAAAAATCGTACTCGTGCAAAATAAAAGTGTTAGATATCTATGGAAACTAGTTACTCCAGGCATTCTGAAAAAAAAATACTAGAACGTTCATAATGAAAATTGCCAAGGTACAGGGCTCTTTGAAGTTGTCACCACAAAAACTTGATTTTGCAGATTTTGCTAAAATTCAGGCATTTATTACAAAAAAAGGCAAACAAAACCAAAGGTTTTCTCACTTTCTGGTAGTGTACAGGTCCTCCCTGTAAATTGCTACGCAATAAATTATTTGGGTTTCTCACTCCTTCTTGGAAATATTTTAGCTTAAAAATAAGTATTAAGGCAAAAAATGCGTTTTTGGCCATCTTGGCAGCCATTTTTCTCATAAAGGGGGAGCAGTAGAAACTTTAATTTTTTTTTAAAACAAGCCACTGATATGTTAGCTATTCAGAGGAAAAGAGTTTACTTTTGGTTATTTCTCCCATTAAGAGATATCCTGCTGACAGTATATGCATGTTTTTCGCGACGACCATATGCTTTTGTTCCCCCTCTCATGGACTTAAAATTAATTGAACCAAAAAATAATTATATATTTATTATTAGCTGTATTATCTACTCAATATGTCATGAAATTTAATTTATTAAATCATTGAACAATAAATTAGATAATTGATGAAAACAAGAAAAAGTATTTCTCTGATGCCTGAGCATTATGCATTCATAATTATAAAGCACTAAATACTTTCTTGAGAAATTAATTAACATAAATGAGCTCTAAATAGTTATATTATAAGCAATACCCAATCTTGTGATTGGGGTACTCCTGTTTTTAATTGAAGAATTTCTTGAATATCACATGAATATCAGGAAAATAAATGAGGTCTTTTCGTTTGATGTAGGATACTTTATGACAAATTTCATTTGATGGGCTACTAACTGAGCATGGTGATAAAGAGCTATTAATTCCAGCTTCGAATTCCATTTTACTTTATTAACAGTTATATATTTATAAAATAATTAAATAAATAATTTAATACAAAGCCATGCTTGAGGAATTAAAATTAGTGCAACTCATTTATTCCCATACTGATCTTTACAAAACTGACATGTGTTGAGCACTGATAAGAACTGACAAGAATAAGTTTACTCACTAAAATACTAGTTCACAGATACTATAAAGCGTACATTCTATTTTCTACAAAATAATACTGCCACAAAGAACAAGGGTATAAAGGGGTAGGTACTAAAGAATTTCGTGAAAACTCAATTAAAATAAAGGAGCTTCGAATATTTATCTCATAGGCAATACCCAATCTTGTGATTGGATGTTCCTGATTGATGGCTATAAACAGGAGGATACCCTTGTTCTTTGTTGCAGTATTATTTTGTGGAAAATAGAATGTATGCTTTATAGTATCTGTGAACTAATATTTTAGTGAGTAAACTTTTCTTGTCAGTTCTTATCAGTGCTCAACACATGTCAGTTTTGTAAAGATCAGTATGGGAATAAATTAGTTGCACTAATTTTAATTCTTCAAGCATGGCTTTATATTAAATTATTTATTTAATTATTTTATAAATATTTAATTGTTAATAAGGTAAAATGGAATTCGAAGCTGAAATGAATAGCTCTTTATCACCATGCTCAGTTAGTAGCCCATCAAATGAAATTTGTCATAAAGTATCCTACATCAAACGAAAAGACCTCATTTATTTTCCTGATATTCATGTGATATTCAAGAAATTCTTCAATTAAAAACAGGAGTATCCCAATCACAAGATTGGGTATTGCATTTAATATAACTATTTAGAGCTCATTTATGTTAATTAATTTCTCAAGAAAGTATTTAGTGCTTTATAATTATGAATGCATAATGCTCAGGCATCAGAGAAATACTTTTTCTTGTTTTCATCAATTATCTAATTTATTGTTCAATGATTTAATAAATTAAATTACATGACATATTGGGTAGATAATACAGCTAATAATAAATATATCATTGTTTTTTGGTTTAATTAATTTTAAGTCCATGAGAGGGGGAACAAAAGCATATGGTCGTCGCGAAAAACATGCATATACTGTCAGCAGGATATCTCTTAATGGGAGAAATAACCAAAAGTAAACTCTTTTCCTGTGAATAGCTAACATATCAGTGGCTTGTTTTAAAAAAAAATTAAAGTTTCTACTGCTCCCCCTTTATGAGAAAAATGGCTGCCAAGATGGCCAAAAACGCATTTTTTGCCTTATGGCTTATTTTTAAGCTAAAATATTTCCAAGAAGGAGTGAGAAACCCAAATAATTTATTGCGTAGCAATTTACAGGGAGGACCTGTACACTACCAGAAAGTGAGAAAACCTTTGGTTTTGTTTGCCTTTTTTTGTAATAAATGCCTGAATTTTAGCAAAATCTGCAAAATCAAGTTTTTGTGGTGACAACTTCAAAGAGCCCTGTACCTTGGCAATTTTCATTATGAACGTTCTAGTATTTTTTTTCAGAATGCCTGGAGTAACTAGTTTCCATAGATATCTAACACTTTTATTTTGCACGAGTACGATTTTTTATAAAAAATGATTAAATAACATCAGTTTTTTAGTATTTTGACGTGGCGGACAAACTTTGAGGGCATGTATCTCAGAAAATAAGTGGAGCAGGTAACTTTCCTTTTGGGCTTTTTCATACCTCTATACCATCAATCTGTGTACCAAATTAAAAAAAAATCCGAGTTGGTCGTGCGACCAACTTTTTTTTTTTTTCGGTGATTTGGTATGGAATCGCTCAACTATCTTTCTTTCTAACTATCTTTCTATGTCACGCTTCTTTCTCCTGAACGCCAATGAACTGAAAGTCGAACCAGGTACCGATAGATAGGTAATTTTTCAAGCTTCATTAGTTTCAATCTATATAATTATACGATTTTAATTAGCGAAGATATCAATTAATAAGTAGTCAAGTTTAAAGCGATTAAGCCTAATAAATGATTAAATATGAAATCCATTCTTGCATTGCAAAACGTGGTTGCCATGCCATGAAACAATAATAAAAATGAAAATGAGAATTTTGAATGAAGGCTTAACTAAATCAAACACGAAACTCATAAGCGGGCGACTTACATAGTATTTTTATCGCTAGCTACTTGTAATATTTTGAAACATTCATTTGTTGAAGAGCCATCTACTTATATTAAAAACTGAGTATCAATGTCTGCTTTTTCTCCTTTGAGCGAGCTGAACCAAGGGCGGATCCAGCTTCTGGTTAAGGAGGGGGTCATTTTCGGAAAGGGGGGGTCAAAGTGCAATTTTTGTGCAAAAATGGGGTGGTTTGGCAGTTTTTTCGTAAAATAAGTCCCAAAAATGCAATTTTTTGCTATATTTGGTCGGTTAAGGGGGGGGGGTCATGATCCCCATGACCCCACTCTGGATCCGCGCCTGAGCTGAACTTACTGAAACTTTCCTCACCATCTTGAAGGCGCGAAGCATCTCAATAATTCGAATGATTTTTTTTATACAGGAAAAAAGTAAAGGCGTGAAGCGCCTGTTAGCGAGCCGCCTTGGCGGGAGTATTTCTTGACATTTTCCTCACTACTTTCAGGGCACGAAGTGCCCGTGCAACGCCGGGCCACGTTCGTGGTACGTCTTGAAATCGAATGAACATTAAATTATATCAAATAAAACTTCAGAATGAGGTAAAAGTTAGAGAGGGGGGACGTTATGCATCAACATGCCGCAGGAAGCTAATCTAGCTGCCCTGGCAGCTAGTCTACTTATATTAAAAACTGAGTATCTTTCTAACTATCTTTCTTTCTAACTATCTTTCTATGTCACGCTTCTTTCTCCTGAACGCCAATGAACTGAAAGTCGAACCAGGTACCGATAGATAGGTAATTTTTCAAGCTTCATTAGTTTCAATTGATATAATTATACGATTTTAATTAGCGAAGATATCAATTAATAAGTAGTCAAGTTTAAAGCGATTAAGCCTAATAAATGATTAAATATGAAATCCATTCTTGCAAACCGTCGTTGCTATGAAACAGTGATAACAATGATAATGAGAATTTTGAATGAAGGCTTAACTAAATCAAACACGAAACTCATAAGCGGGCCACTTACGTAGAATTTTTATCGCTAGCTACTGGTAATATTTTGAAACATTCATTTGTTGAAGAGCCATCTACTTATATTAAAAACTGAGTATCTATGTCTGCTTTTTTCCTTTGAGCGAGCTGAACTTACTGAAACTTTCCTCACCATCTTGAAGGCGTGAAGCATCTCAATAATTCGAATGATTTTTTTATATAGGAAAAAAGTAAAGGCGTGAAGCGCCTGTAAGCGAGCCGCCTTGGCGGGGAGTAGTTTCTGTAAAATTTTTTCTCACTACTTTCAGGGCACGAAGTGCCCGTGCAACGCCGGGCCACGTGCGTGGTATGTCTTGAAATCGAATGAACATTAAATTATATCAAATAATATAACTTCAGAATGAGGTAAAAGTTAGAGAAGGGGGAACTTATGCATCAACATGCCGCAGGAAGCTAATCTAGCTGCCCTGGCAGCTAGTAAAAAATGAATGTTGTTTTTACAGTACAATACAGCTAATTTTATCGTAATAAACTAAAATTTGCTAACTTCATAGCAATAAACTAAAATTGCTAACTTTACAGTAAGAAACCGTAAGATTGCTAGTTTTACACTATATTACTGTGCATTTTACAGTTTTAAATTGGAACCTCGACTGCCAGTATTACACTGTAAAAACAACAGTTCCTTTTTTTGCAGTGCACGTTGTTTTAAGAAGTAACAGAGCGATTCCATACCAAATCACCGAAAAAAAAAAAAAGTTGGTCGCACGACCAACTCGGATTTTTTTTTAATTTGGTACACAGATTGATGGTATAGAGGTATGAAAAAGCCCAAAAGGAAAGTTACCTGCTCCACTTATTTTCTGAGATACATGCCCTCAAAGTTTGTCCGCCACGTCAAAATACTAAAAAAGTGATGTTATTTAATCATTTTTTATAAAAAATCGTACTCGTGCAAAATAAAAGTGTTAGATATCTATGGAAACTAGTTACTCCAGGCATTCTGAAAAAAAAATACTAGAACGTTCATAATGAAAATTGCCAAGGTACAGGGCTCTTTGAAGTTGTCACCACAAAAACTTGATTTTGCAGATTTTGCTAAAATTCAGGCATTTATTACAAAAAAAAGGCAAACAAAACCAAAGGTTTTCTCACTTTCTGGTAGTGTACAGGTCCTCCCTGTAAATTGCTACGCAATAAATTATTTGGGTTTCTCACTCCTTCTTGGAAATATTTTAGCTTAAAAATAAGCCATAAGGCAAAAAATGCGTTTTTGGCCATCTTGGCAGCCATTTTTCTCATAAAGGGGGAGCAGTAGAAACTTTAATTTTTTTTTAAAACAAGCCACTGATATGTTAGCTATTCACAGGAAAAGAGTTTACTTTTGGTTATTTCTCCCATTAAGAGATATCCTGCTGACAGTATATGCATGTTTTTCGCGACGACCATATGCTTTTGTTCCCCCTCTCATGGACTTAAAATTAATTAAACCAAAAAATAATTATATATTTATTATTAGCTGTATTATCTACTCAATATGTCATGAAATTTAATTTATTAAATCATTGAACAATAAATTAGATAATTGATGAAAACAAGAAAAAGTATTTCTCTGATGCCTGAGCATTATGCATTCATAATTATAAAGCACTAAATACTTTCTTGAGAAATTAATTAACATAAATGAGCTCTAAATAGTTATATTATAAGCAATACCCAATCTTGTGATTGGGATACTCCTGTTTTTAATTGAAGAATTTCTTGAATATCACATGAATATCAGGAAAATAAATGAGGTCTTTTCGTTTGATGTAGGATACTTTATGACAAATTTCATTTGATGGGCTACTAACTGAGCATGGTGATAAAGAGCTATTAATTTCAGCTTCGAATTCCATTTTACCTTATTAACAGTTAAATATTTATAAAATAATTAAATAAATAATTTAATATAAAGCCATGCTTGAAGAATTAAAATTAGTGCAACTAATTTATTCCCATACTGATCTTTACAAAACTGACATGTGTTGAGCACTGATAAGAACTGACAAGAAAAGTTTACTCACTAAAATATTAGTTCACAGATACTATAAAGCATACATTCTATTTTCCACAAAATAATACTGCAACAAAGAACAAGGGTATCCTCCTGTTTATAGCCATCAATCAGGAACATCCAATCACAAGATTGGGTATTGCCTATGAGATAAATATTCGAAGCTCCTTTATTTTAATTGAGTTTTCACGAAATTCTTTAGTACCTACCCCTTTATACCCTTGTTCTTTGTTGCAGTATTATTTTGTAGAAAATAGAATGTACGCTTTATAGTATCTGTGAACTAGTATTTTAGTGAGTAAACTTATTCTTGTCAGTTCTTATCAGTGCTCAACACATGTCAGTTTTGTAAAGATCAGTATGGGAATAAATGAGTTGCACTAATTTTAATTCTTCAAGCATGGCTTTGTATTAAATTATTTATTTAATTATTTTATAAATATATAACTGTTAATAAGGTAAAATGGAATTCGAAGCTGAAATTAATAGCTCTTTATCACCATGCTCAGTTAGTAGCCCATCAAATGAAATTTGTCATAAAGTATCCTACATCAAACGAAAAGACCTCATTTATTTTCCTGATATTCATGTGATATTCAAGAAATTCTTCAATTAAAAACAGGAGTATCCCAATCACAAGATTGGGTATTGCTTATAATATAACTATTTAGAGCTCATTTATGTTAATTAATTTCTCAAGAAAGTATTTAGTGCTTTATAATTATGAATGCATAATGCTCAGGCATCAGAGAAATACTTTTTCTTGTTTTCATCAATTATCTAATTTATTGTTCAATGATTTAATAAATTAAATTTCATGACATATTGAGTAGATAATACAGCTAATAATAAATATATAATTATTTTTTGGTTCAATTAATTTTAAGTCCATGAGAGGGGGAACAAAAGCATATGGTCGTCGCGAAAAACATGCATATACTGTCAGCAGGATATCTCTTAATGGGAGAAATAACCAAAAGTAAACTCTTTTCCTGTGAATAGCTAACATATCAGTGGCTTGTTTTAAAAAAAAATTAAAGTTTCTACTGCTCCCCCTTTATGAGAAAAATGGCTGCCAAGATGGCCAAAAACGCATTTTTTGCCTTAATGCTTATTTTTAAGCTAAAATATTTCCAAGAAGGAGTGAGAAACCCAAATAATTTATTGCGTAGCAATTTACAGGGAGGACCTGTACACTACCAGAAAGTGAGAAAACCTTTGGTTTTGTTTGCCTTTTTTTGTAATAAATGCCTGAATTTTAGCAAAATCTGCAAAATCAAGTTTTTGTGGTGACAACTTCAAAGAGCCCTGTACCTTGGCAATTTTCATTATGAACGTTCTAGTATTTTTTTTCAGAATGCCTGGAGTAACTAGTTTCCATAGATATCTAACACTTTTATTTTGCACGAGTACGATTTTTTATAAAAAATCATTAAATAACATCACTTTTTTAGTATTTTGACGTGGCGGACAAACTTTGAGGGCATGTATCTCAGAAAATAAGTGGAGCAGGTAACTTTCCTTTTGGGCTTTTTCATACCTCTATACCATCAATCTGTGTACCAAATTTAAAAAAAAATCCGAGTCGGTCGTGCGACCCCCATTCGGTGATTTGGTATGGAATCGCTCAACAATAACATACCCAGGTAGCACAAATAACCTTTAAACGTTTTATTAACGTTTTAAAGCGGTTGTTACAACGTTAATAACCATTTTGCAACCTTTAAAAAACGAAGTGTGCTACTTGGGATATGACTTAGTACCCAAGAACGTTCGGCTCCAAACCGAATGTATTATCCCCAGACTAGCAGCTCTACATTTTAAATCATTAGATTTTTTATCTAAACGACGGGAGTTTTTACTTATTCAGTTGGAAATTTTTGTTTACTCATTAGTACTTTCTTCTCATTAGTACGTTCTTAGACACTCAAACTTCGATTCATATAATTTGACTTTTTTCACTACTTGGTGAGATGCTTTATTTCTTCAATATTTTACTCTATAATTGGAACATTAGATTCTTCACTTACTGCTCAGTAATTTATTCTCAGAAATTATTTCCTTATTAGGGTTCTTTGATTAGTCTACAAGGTTCGGCTCTCAATTGTTAAAATGCATATTCGATTTGTCAGGTCCTCTCTTAATCAAAGATTACTCACATTTTTGTTATTCCTCTTAGTACTTAAAATTTCTTACTTTGTCCATCGCATCTTTCTTTATTGCCTTACTTTTGTCTAGTAATTAGTAGGGGAATGTGGGGCAAAATAAAATAGTTAAATATTTACTCTGACTTTAGCGCCACCCCTCTGGTGACATTTTAGCTGTGCAGTAACACATGTAGGCTAATTAAGTCAGGAAAAATATAACCTCAGAAAAGGAAAGCACGTCATAGTAAAAGCCGTTTTTTTAAATCGTTACTCATACTGCAATATTTTGTTGTAGGTCAAAAACTGTTTTGTTGTTATGGGATGATAAACGTCTTGTTACTAACATTTTAAATATTAATTAAGACTTACTTTAATTCGGCGCGGTATTTATTTAGTAAGGGACCTGCTTCACATCAGCAGAAAACGCGACCGAAACCAAAGGCAGAAACCGAATATCCGGATACTTTCCATAGGAACACTATTTAATCCATTTTACGTTTCTGCTTTATTTTTCTGCTTTATGTCAATGTGGAGCAGGGCCCTTACTCTTCACTTTATTTTATTTTGAATGTTTTGTACAATAAGTCAATTGTATGCGGACCAAAAAGGATGAGGCAAAGTAAAACAGTTCATTTCATTTACTTACATATTCATTTATTAAGTAATATACGTAATTATTTATTAATTGATTTATTTATTTATGTTCCTTCGTTTAATTGTTCACTTATTTATTCATTCATTCATTCGTAGTTTAACGATTAATTCATGCATTCGTTTATTTACACATTCATTTGATAGACAAAATTTATTAATCAAATAGAAAATATTTGAAATAAAATACTTTTTCCCTTTCCTCCATGGTTTTTTGAGGTAAAAATGTTCTTTAAAAAAAAAAAAAAAGATGCAAAGCAACAGTCAAAAATTTAACATAATATTTCAAAGCAAGTTGTATCACAAAATACATTATTCTTTCTTTATGTACAGTAACTTTCAGAACCAATTTCCAATATGTGCATTCTGGAACAGGTTCGTTACCTTAGATATTTCACCTTGCTCTACATTCCCTTACTTTTGAAGGACTATTCTGATATTAAACCCATCAATTCATAATAAGCGGTAAGTATTTCTTGCTTCCATTACACAGCAAAGATTTATATTTGAACCATAAACGAAGAGTAATTTTTACTTACATACACAAAATCTGCATGACAAACAAAATTTTTAGAGCTACAAAATTAAATTTAAGCAGGATTTACCAAAAAATATTTCTAAAAAAAATTAAACTTTAAAGAACGACTTAAATAATTTTTTTCTTGCAAAATATGAGAAATAAAATGATTTTTTAAATTCATAATTCAGTTCAATATTGCACGATTTTCATTAAAATCCAGGTATTGAATGTGCAGTCTATTGATAGAGTAATCCGCAACATAAAAGACTGCAAGAAATCCGGAAATTGAAGCATGGAAAAGCTTTCGAACTTCTTAGAATACTTCAGAATATATTTCGAAGGAACTTCTTTCGTGGTACCTTATGGAAATTGAAGAAGAAAAATCTTTTGTTGAAGTTGCATTGAAAACGGACTATGCGCGCTGGGCATTAAATTCCCTCCAAATATTTTTATTTCCTAAGATTTCGTTATGACAACAGTGACTGATCGTTGTAAACATAATTTTTATTTTGTGAAAGTATGTGCGCATAATATTTCTTAAGGTCTTAACTTTATTCTTATATTGTAAGGTTATATGTATGTATGTATATGTGAATGTATATACTGGAACAATTGCTAGTTTTACTGCAGTAAACTGTAAAATTGCTAATTTTACTGTAATAAACTGTAAAATTGCTAATTTTATAGTAATAAACTGTAAAATTGCTAGTTTTACAGTTTATTATTGCGTTTTACAGTTAAAAGTTAATTTTAAACTAAACCTCTGCTTTCGGTATTATACTGTAAAAACAACAACATTTTTTTGCAGTGTATATATATAAATATATATATATATAGTGTCCCCGTTCAACTTGCATGGCCATCATTTTCCTACCGTTAGCCTAATATACATATTTACATTTCCAGTTTACAGAATTGTAAAGATAAGATGCAGATTTAATCCGCAAAAGTTTGAAGCGAAAACAGAATATAGTGAAAAGTACGAAATCTAATTTTTTATACGGACCCCCCGAAAATCACATTCATATTTATAAAATTTGCAAGCATAAAAAAATGACGCTCGAAGTTCAAGAAGATTTTCGCGTTCGAAATTATGCGGGACTTTACTGAAAATGAGATGGGGACATATCTCGTGCTATACACCAATTATGACGATCGTGGAGGCAAAAAAACGGTGTTAATATTTACTCTTTTCATTGCTACTGAAAATAAAAGGAAATTTTAAAAAAATATTCTGTGCAAAAACAGAATACAAAAAATCATATAATTGGGAAGGGGGGTAAAATTTATTTGCCAACTATATAGCCCTTAGAAAGCATTAGATGATCACGAGCGTCAATGGGGTGCAAGTCTCAAAGAGTACATTAAAATCTAACCCTAATGTGTGTGTGTGTAATATCAAAAGACCTTGCCATATAGCTGTAAGACAAAAGCAAATTACGCAGACAAATTTAAATGGAAAGAAAATAAGACATTAAACTTTTCTTATGATTAAATTTGCCAGCTCAATTTTTTACCAAAAATCTTTTTACTCTTGAAAACTGCTCTGAATGTTTTTAAAAAAGGTTTTTCTTTTCGCTTTAGTTTTACATTGAAAAAAAAAACTCTGCTTCCATTTTTACAAAAACATTTTCAACTAGTTATTTTTTACTAATTAAAGTTTCATGTAAATTTAATCATTTCTAGACCTTTTACAAAAACTGAAAGATTTTGTGGAAGAGAATTTCTAAAATCTCGGTGAATATTAATTATTCAGACAATACAAACTTTGAACTCCCAGAATAAAACTGCGATTTGATTTTTGCGGCATGATTAATTCAACCAGAATATTTTTCGATTACAAAACGTAATCTTTTCCTTCAAAAAGTCATTCAATCATCTCATGTTGCATGTAAATCCAAAGCTTGATTCAGTTAAAAGTGTTTGCAAATATTTAATTAAAAGCAGTTAATTTATTGTCAAACAGAGAGGGAGTACGCATAAAATGTGAGCTATTCATAAAAATTTGCATATCATTCAGGTGTACTTTAAAAAAATAGCAGCACATTTACTCTTATCTGTGTGGTAATGAAACGTTTTGCTATAATCTATATATATATATAAATAAAATGGATGTATGTTTGTTTGTATGTACGCTTGTTTGTTACACAAATCCACAGTTTTGGTCGGATTTTCATCAAACTTGGCACAGAGGTTCCTTGATGAACTAGAATTCACATAGGTGAGGTTTTAAAATTTTTTAAAAATCCAAAATGCTCAAGATTCAAATTTTTTGTCTCAAAATGGCCATTTTCTTACAATTTTGAATAAATAGAGAAATAGAGATCAGCCTTTAAGCATATAAATAGATAAAATTTAAAAGACTCGCCTATTTCATGATAGCATGAAATAATTTTTTAGAGCTATATTGTATTAATAAGCACCCGGGCAACGCCAGATAATAAGCTAGTTAATCGATAAAAAAAATTCCTCGATTACGAGGTTTTTCCATAGAAACTTTGAAACATAGAAACAAAATGAGAAGGTTTCATTTATATAATTGAATTAATCACAAATTTTCAAAATGTTAATGCAGTCTTATCGCAAAAAATATGTTATTAAAAGCAAAAAAAAATGTATTTTGAAGAAAGCTTGTGAAGCAAACAGCTATATAATATCTTTCTATGATAATCTCTTTCGAGAAATTTATTCAAAAAGAGTTCAATTAAAAAGATTATTTTTTACCTTACACTCCTTTAGAGGAAGAAAGAGGTTTTCATAGTATGAAATTTTCACTTAAAAAATAATTAACTAACTCTTTAATAACTAACTCTCTGACCTTAACTACTCTTTTCTACTATTTAACTAACCTACTACTAACTTGCTAAATCTTAACATTTATTAACTAACTGCATACTTAACTAACTAACTTAACTACCTACTGTACTAAACTTCACTAGCTACTAAACTACTAACTATGTACTTCTTTTAACTACTCTACTACTACTACTCTCTACTAACTAACTTACTTAAACTGAACTTACTTGTAACACTCGTCTCTAACTAAACTCTAACTTAACTACTAAACTCTCTTAACCACTTCTACGACTCTTTACTCTCTACTTTACTATAACTAATCTAAACTAACTCTACTCTAATTAACTCTTCTAACTTAACTAACTTCTTTAACTTAACCTCTTGTTCTCTACTCTACTCTAACTTATCTACTGTGAACTAACTTACTTAACTGCACTCTATACTTCTTTACTACCTACTTAACTACTTAAACTAACTGAAACTAAACTACCTCTAACTCTCTTCTAACTGTACTATTAATCTACTACTTCTACTACTAACTTAACTACTACTTCTTAACTAACTAACTAACTACTCTCTACTACTACTCCATCTCTACTCTAAAACTACTTACTAACTTCTCTCTGTAACTACCTCTGCTCTCTTCTAACTACTTCCGAAACTCTACTACTACTTAAACTAACTTAATCTACTTGTTCTAGACTCTATTAACTACTATTGAACTCTAACTACTCTTCTCCTAACTCTACTACTCTAACTAAACTTTACTCTACTTAACTTAAACTAGAACTCTTCGAACTTTCTTACTAACTCTGCTTACTAAACTGTATCTACTACTACTTGCTAAAACTCTGACTCTACTCTACTCTATTAACTTACTATTTCTACTACTAACTAACTTAACTCCTTACTCTACTTAACTCTAAACTACTTGTCTCTCTTTTTAAAACTCAAACTAACTCCTTACTAGTCTAACTAACTTCTACTTTCTTATTAAACTACTACATAAACTTTCTAACTCACTCTACTAACTCGTAACTTTGACTACTACTCTAACTACTCTAACTTCTCTTCTAACTACTTAACTACTACTTCTAACTCTCAACTAACTACTACTCTAACAACTAACTTCTAACTATTTTCTCTATTACTAATTTTCGAACTCTCTTATACTCTACTTCTAACGACTCTTTCTAACTAACTTTCTCTTAACTTACTTCTTACTGCTACTAACTCTACTAACTCTCTTTATTCTCTACTTCTGACGTTACAAACTCTACTCTACTCCTAACTACTTTGAACTATTAACTTCTCAAATCTCTCTTGAAAAATTCTTTCTACTAACGCCTAGACTTTCTCTATACTCTCTAGCCTTTACTACTTTAACACTTAACTCTCTGTACTTAACTACTTTACTCTTACTTCTTGTTATCTAACTAACTACTGTATGACTCTACCTACTCTAACTCTACTACTCTGTAACTGTCCTTCTCTACTGAACTCTTCACTCTTTGCCTACTCCTTTTAACTCTTCTATCTACTAACTCCTTAGCTCTACTCTGGTGCTAGGCTAACTTAACTTAACTCCTTAAATAACTTCTTCCTAACTTCCTATACTTACTACTGACTAACTACTTCTACTCGCTACTCTCTTCTTATACTGCTTAACTAACTAACTTAACTCTGACTACGCTATCTTACTTACTTCTACACTTACTTCTTTTACTTAATCTCTTCGAACTACTTTAACTAACTAACTACTCTCTACTTTACCTACTAACTACTAACTCTTACTCTAACTACTCTACTACTTATACTTACTACTATCTTAACTTTTTAACTTTTACTTTTAACTCTATTACTTAACTTACTAACTACTCTACTCTCTCTAACTTCTTTACTCTCTTCTCTACTCTAAACTACATAACTAGACTTTTCACTCTCTCTACTTACTAACTACTTACTGCTACTTACTACATTCTCTTCCCTACTACTCTCTTAGTACTCTACTTACTAAACTACTAACTTACTTTCTATCAGCCTACTCTTCTAAAACTAACTACTAACAAACTACTTATCTATGGTACTTAATCTTAACTGACTCTACTTTACTTAACTACTTAACTCTCTAACCTAAACTTACTCTAACTTTAACTACTAACTAAACTCTATAACTCTATCTACTCCTCTTACCTTACTCTAACTATAACTTTAATACTTTCTACTACTGATAACTCTACTGAACTCTTCTGACTCTCACTTGCTGCTTTCTGTCTATAAACTAACTACTTTAGGAGTTAATTTAAGTTCCCCCAGTTAGATTATAGGAGTAGTATATCTCAATATATATCTACTACTTAAATCCTCTACCTTTTTAGTTTACTAACTATACTTATCTTACTACTATAACTAATATCTGAATCGTACTCTCTTTAACTCTACTTACTATCTGGCTCTTAACTTAACTAACGAAAACTTACTACTCTTCTCTCTTACTACTTCTTACTACTGACTACTGAACTACTCTCTAGACTACCTCTACTAACTTTTAGCTACTCTACTTTTCTGCTTTCTTCTTTACTACTATAACACCTTTCTTTTTACTTACTTTATAAACTTTTTCTTACTAACTAACTCTTCTTCTTACTACTCACTACTCTTTCTACTGTCTAACTATTAACTACTAACTACCCCTTTTACTCTCTCTACCTAACCTCTCTCTCTACTAACTGCTATACTTAATAACTCTCCTATACTACTATAACTTTAAACTCTCTCTCTAACTACTTACTACTCTTTACTTCTATAACTAAACTACTCTTACAAACTACTCTTATACTCTACTTTTCTGAACTACTTAATTCTACTTCTGCTACTACTCTACTATCTATAACTACTACAACTTTACTACTGTTAACTTTGACTCTACTCTACTCAAACTACTAAATAACTATGCTACTTGAACTCTATCAGACTTCTTCTACCTCTCTTACTATGACTACTACTCCCTTACTACTCTTACTCTACTTAAACTGTCTATACTAACTCTTCTTACTACTAGACTCTATAACTCTTACTAGGACTCTTAAACTTACTACTCTTCTTAACTCTACTCTCCTGCTCTTAACTTTGCCTTCTAACTCTCTCTACTACTCTTCTACTTACTACTACTGACTCTATATCTACTTCTAAAACTACTTTTATAACTACTTACTACTCTAACTTTTAACTTTTACTTCTGTAACTTAACTAATAAACTGTGAACTCTAACTTACTTACTCTCTAGACTCTCTTTCTAAGAACTTACTAACTACTACTCACTACTTACTTTCTCTCTACTAACTAACTTATACTTACTACTAACTCTCCGTCAGAAAAACTACAACTGACTCTTCGCGACTTACTCTTCTATTACTATAACTCAACTAACTTCTAAACTCTCTTTAACTAGTTAACTGCTCTTCTTACTACTACTAACTACTAACTAACTAACTCTTATTCTTACTGTTAACTCATCTTACTCTTACTACTACTCTCTACTTTACTGTCCTCTTCTCTCACTAACTACTTACCTAGACTCTTGCTCTACTGTATGAACTTTACTGGCTACTAGTAAACTATTATTACTATGACTACTAACTAACTACTTACTTACTCTACTACACTTCTACTACTGACTAACTAACTACGAACTTCCTACTAACTCATTTGGAACTAACTCTCTACCCGACTAGTGACTTAACTCTAATTTAACATACTAACTACTCTTGTTACTTACTTTACTGGTTCTCTACTCTCTTCAACTAATACTCTCTCTTCTACTAACTGCTACTTAACTATATACTTTACTTTACTTTTACTACTTACCTAGTTACTGATACTCGCTACTACTATTCTCACTTAACCTACTCTATACTGCTCTTTAACTTAAATCTCTTACTTTCTTCTCTAACTAACTACTTCTCTCTTCTTACTCTTCTACTTACTTTAACTTAACTGTACTCTCTCTTACTTACTACTACTTAACTACTACTGGCTCTGGTACTTACTACTAACTTCACTCATACTGTCTAACTACTTCTATAACTTTACTTCTACTACTACTGATTAACTAACTACTATACTACTACTAAACTAACGAACTACTTACTACCTTAAACTAGACTCTCTTCTGTACTCTTCTACTTCTAACTATAACAAACTTACAACTCAAACTTATCTCTTACTTACTACTTTCTACGACTTTCTCTAGCTACTCTTTGAACTTAACTTAACTCTGACTACCATCTATAACTACATCACTTACTATTATCTAGTTTATTCTAACTAAACTTTAGACTCTACTACTTAAACTACCTCTTAGTTTCACTTTAATTTACTTTAGCTTTACTTATAGCTTAACTACTACATAAAACTTAACTAACTTTTTACCTTCTCTAACGTAGACTTTCTTACTTTTACTCCTCCTCTAACTTACAACTACTAAAACTCTTTATAACTAACTACTCTTAACTACTACTCTCCTAAACTCTTCTTGTAACTACTTTAATCTTCCACTAAACTTTAGCTAACTCAACTACTACTTTTACTAATACTCTTACTCACACTATCTCTCTCTGCTAACTACTCTTCTAGTCTCTCTTAACTTAACTTATACTAACTACTAACTAAACTATAACTCTATACTATTACTCTCTCTCTAACTCTAACTCTCTCGTTCCTGCTCCTTCTCTACACTACTACTACCTTAACTTCTACTATCTCTATAACTCAACTACTTTAACTACTACGACAAACTACTCTACTCTATTCTCTGCTTGACGTAACTACTTGATTAACTCTCTCTACTATAACTCCTCTAATACTACACTACTCTAACTCTACTACTACTACTCTACTTCGTTCTAACTCTTACTCTTCTTTAAACTAACTCTAACTTTTACTTTACTAACTAAGCCTATCTTTTACTCTCTCTTACTGTACTACTGACTAGCTCTCTATGAACTACTACTTACTACTATTTAACTTAATCTACTAAGCTTAACTACTATTACTAACTACTTATCTACTCTACTAACTACTAACTCTTTCTTCTACTCTACTTACTACTACTCTTATAGGAAATGCTGCTCTTATTATACTATGAAACTTACTCTATTAAACTTCTCATACTATCTTGCTACTCTGACTCTTTCTCTAACTTACTACTATGTAGTCTAACACTACTCTTCTATACTAATCTCTGACTAACTCTTCTAAACTCCTAAACTCTATCACTTTCTACCTAACTTTAACTAAACTTCTTGCTAACTACTACTACTCTCTTACTATAACTACTTCTCTCTAACCTGCTACTCTCCCTGACTTTTATTTTAACTACTCTACTACTCTAACTTGCTCTGACTGCTTTTCTCTTCTACTTAACTACTTCTCTACACTAACTACTACTACTACTGAACTTAACTACTACTCTACTCTAACTACTCTGCTGCTATTTACAAAACTCGTACTAACTATACTTCTCAACTCTGACTTCTTACTTTACTACTGTACTACTTACTTAACATAACTTGTAACACTACTGAACTTTCTACTTAACTCACTTTACTAACTACTTTCCTACTACTCTTCAACTCGACGACTATACTCTCTACTGGTACTACTACTTTTACTCTACGATCTACCTTACTCTCTACTCCACTCTTAGCTGTAAACTCCCTCACTCTACTACTCCGGAACTTATCGTAACTCACTACTGACTACTGTACTTTTACCTTACTTGTTACTCTTCTACTCTAACTATCTTACTCTACTTTGAACTTCTACTTTAAACTACTAACTTTACTCTTCCTACTTACGTACTTCTACTTCTCTTAACTCTCTAGCTACTACTTACTGAACGTAACCTATACTGCTACTGAACAGTACTCACTCTACTACTAACTACTACTACTTTCTACTGACTTTACTACTTGACTTACTTCTTTCTGTAACTTACTAACTACTATACTACTCTCATCTTCTACTACTCCTGGTACTACTAGACCTCTACTACTACTTAACTTGACTGCTACTTATCTACTACTACTACTCGTCTACTTCTACTCTTACTATTTACTACTTAACTCTACTGTATTCTCCTACTACTCCTTACTACTAACTAACTTCTGCTACTTCTTACTTACTACTAATACTTCGACTCGTCTTACTACTCTACTTTCTAACTGACGTGGTTATGTTTTTCTCTTACTACTACTTACCTTACTACGACTACTTACTACTCACTCTCCTTATTTACTACTACTATAGCTACTAACTTAACTAACGTTCTACTCATACTCACTTATTCTTAACTCGAACTCTAACTACTGCTACTAACTCTTATCTCCTACTACAACTACTACTTACTCGCTTCAACATTTACTACTGTACTGCTACTACTACTACTCTTACTACTTAACTTGGATACACTCTTCTAACTTCTATACGTACTCTACTTCTTACATTACACCTCTACTATCCTGACGTAACTACTACTTTCTTTAGAATCTAGGACTTACTAACTCTAGTACATCTACTAACCTTTCTTACTCTCTAGTTACTAACTTCGTCTAAACTGACTACTCTTCTACATTACTTGCTGCTACTACCACTTGCTGACTTACTTAGACTACTACTCCTCTACTTTCTACTTAACTACCCCCTCTTTGCTACTCTACTAACTTTGCACTGGTACTAACTTACTCGAACACTTCCTTACTGCTCTCAGTAACTTTATGAACTATACTGACTTCTGACTACTTACCTCTTTCCTACTTCGCTTACTTATACTTAACTCTTCTCTACTACTGTCTACTGAGCTTAACATATCTTAACTTAACTATTCTCCACTACTAAACTACTCTACTATAACTAGACTCGACTTAACTATACTACTCTCTAACTGTAACTAACTAACTATGTAACTAAACTACTACTCTCTTACTCTACTTACTACTCTACTTCTTCTTACTGGTTCTACGACCTTTTCTACTACTACTTGACTACTGGACTTACAGACTTGACTTCCTACTATTACTCTAACTTACTTAACTAAACTTTACTACTTACTTTTACTAGTTACTGACTACTTACTACTACTGTGCTTTTCAACTCACCTCTACTGCCTACTTCTAACTAATACACTTGGAACTTCTACTCTTCTTACTCGTCTACTCTCAACTGTACTATACTCACACTTACAACTCATACTACTACTTTATACTCTCCTACTCTCTAACTAACTTTACCTTACTTCTACTACTCTAACTAGTAACTCTTTAACTACTTAACCTAACTAAACTCTGCTTTACTAAAACTGCTTACTACAACTCTACTCTTGTCTTACCTTTACTTAACTTCTACCGTATACGACTACTAACTCTACTACTAACTACTCTACTCTAACTACTACATTAACTTACTGAGCTACTGACGTCTAACTGTACTCTCTACTGATCTTACTACTCAGACTTGTCTACTTCTTCTACTTACTACTGACTACTAGTAACCTACTTACTTACATTACTCTTTACTACTCTCTGACAGACTCTCCTAACTTACTTACGCTTACTTACTTACTACTGCTACTTCTCTGACTACTATACTAAGCTTACCATTACTCTCGATACTTTTTCTAACTACTACTACTCTATCTACACACTAACTACTAACTTGTAACTCTCTACTTACTTTACTGTTCTTCTTCTACTTTTACTTTTCTTTCAACTACTACTCTACTGACTACTACTATACTACCCTCTTACTGACTACTTACTTACTCTTCTCTGATTCATCTAACTAACTATTGACTTACTTTACGTTCACTAGTACTTGACTCGTCTACTTACTTACTAACTTACTTACTACTTCTAATAACTTTACTTCTTACTGTCTTGGACTGTCTACTACTTCTCTCTTTACTTACTGTAACTGAACTTCTGTACTGTCTCTACTTCTTAAATACTCTCTTCTACTACTTACTCTCACTTTACTTACTACTACTACTCTTACTATCTCTTACTTGACTCTTACTCACGCTTCTGCTTACGACTTACTACTCTTAACATGTCTTACTAACTACTCTGACTCTGACTTATACTTAACTTATCTCCCTACTCTAACTGCTCTTACAACTTACTACTAGACTACTTAGCTCTTCTACTGAATACTTACTCTACTAACTAAACTTAACCTCTGTTTCTTCTAAACCTAACTTAGCTTCATACTTTTTCTACTCACCTACTAAACTAACTCTAACTCTTCACTACTCTACTCTACGGACTCTACTTCTTTACTAACTACTTAACTTCGACTTAACTAACTTACTACTACTTACTATACTACCTACTATGTTTACTTAACTACTATACTATACTTTCTAAACCTACCATACTCTCGTACTTACTGCCTTCAAACTCGTGCTTACCTTCTTAACTGTACTCTTAACTCTACTTACGACCTGTACTACTACATCGCTTCTACCTCACTACTTTAGCTGACTACCTACTATACTCTTCTACTATTACTCTTTTCTCTAACTACATACTAACGTCTGATACTTACTCTACTAACTACTACATACTCTTCTTTAGAACTTTCCGTACTCAATGCTACTACTGACTCTAACTACTCTACTACTCATGACTTACTTCTATAACTACTCTGTTCTTACTATTTTCTTAACATGCTCTACTTTACCACTGCCTCGTCAACTCTAATGAACATCTGACTTATAACTGACTATGCTCATACGTACTTACTGCCTATCTTGGCTGACTCTACTCTAACCTAATGACTCTTGATTACGTACTACTTCTCTCTATCCTACTCTCTACTACTTACCTTCCTACTAGGCTCTACTTGAACTACTACTACTCTCTACTACTGCAACTTCTTACTACTCTGTACTACTGGTACTAACTACTACTGTATCTACATACTACTTTTCTATTATAACTACTATCGTACTTATACTCTACTACTCTACTCTTTACTCTACTTATAACTACTACTCTACTTACTACTACTACTCTTCTACTTCTATCTCACTTGACCGTACTCTTATCTGACTCTTATCCTATGACTGTGAACTTCTACGTTCTTTCCTACTTCTTTACTTACTCTCTATACTCTAACTTTACTTTACCTATATCTAACTACTTTTACTAGATGACTGTCTACTTTCTACTACTCTTATACTTTTACTACTTACTAACTCTAACTACTTACTACACTCTTACGGACTAATTAACTTTACTGACTTCTTTACTACTATCTTACTTCTTACTCTTACTAACTCTCTACCTACATTTTCTACTTACTACTTACTTTTACTAATAACTCTTAACTTGACTTACTACTCTACTTAGTCTACTTTCTCTAACTCTTACTTACTCTCTTACTTGACTTTGTCTACTTACTACTTCTATCTTAACCTTATTTACTTGCTCTTTATACTACTCTACTCTTACTTTCTACTACTACTTTTACTATCTCTTACTTACTACTTTCTTACTTCTTTCTTTACTTTAACTTTACTACTCTTTACTTTACTTACTACTACTTTTATACTCTTCTAATACTTACTATCTACTTACTACTAACTGACTTATTCTCTTGATACTGACTGACTACTTTATGACTTCTTGTACTACTATACTTTTACTACTACGTACTATTACTTACTTACTACTTCTTTTCTACTCTAACTTACTACTTACTACTTACTAACTTTACTTCTTACTCTTTACTTACTATAACTACTTTACTTTACACTACTGTTACTACTTCTCTTATACTTTACTTCTACTATTCTTATTTTACTATCTTACTTTACTACTACTTTCTTCTACTTACTTCTTACTAACTTCTTACTTCTTACTTACTACTATCTAACTACTACTTCTAACTACTACTTACTTGCTACTATCTACTGACTACTTTTATCTTTTACTGTCTACTACTACTTCTTTACTACTTACTACTATAACTACTTTACTTACTACTACTTACTACTTACTACTTGACTTACTTCTACTTTACTACTTTTACTTATACTTCTACTTACTCTTACTACTACTCTACTTACTTACTTTACTCTTTACTTACTATCTACTTACTCTTTCTTCTACTCTACTATTACTACTCTACTACTACTTACTTTTACTTTACTACTACTTACTTACTTAACTACCTTCTATACATACTACTTACTTTTACTAACTTACTACTTCTTACTTCTACTCTTACTATCTACTTTACTTACTCTATACTTACTACTTACTACCTACTTACTTTGCTTACTCTTACTACTTATCTGTCTAACTACATACTTACTTACTTCTACTACTTCTACTACTTACTCTACTCTTTACTACTTACTTTCTAACTACTACTACTTTACTCTACTTACTACTTTCTACTACTTATCTTACTAACTACTACTACTAACTGCTTACTTACTTACTCTTACTTAATACTTCTACTTACTTTCTACTTTCTACTAACTTCATCTACTTCTTCTACTACTTACTTCTTACTTTCTACTTACTACTACTTTATCTTACTACTTACTACTTATTCTAACTTCTACTTTACTTCTACTAACTACTTACCTACTATCTTTCTACTTTTACGTACTTTACTACTTACTACTTACTACTTACTTACTACTTTAACTTACTACTACTTACTTTACTTATACTTACTACTAACTACTTACTACTACTACTTCTTACTTTTTAACTTACTTACTACTACTACTTTACTTACTCTTTCTATACTTACTTACTTCTTACTTAACTCTTACTACTTACTCTTACTACTTACTCTACTAACTACTTTACTCTAACTTACTCTTTACTACTACTTACTACTACTTATCTACTACTACTTTACTTACTATTTACTTACTGCTACTACTTTACTTAACTTTACTACTTACTTTACTTTACTCTACTACTTTTTACTTTACCTTTTACTTTTACTTACTTTCTTATACTCTCTTACTTTCTTACTACTTACTACTCTTTTTTAACTTACTTTACTTTTATACTTACTTTTACTACTTCTTACTACTTTACTTACTTACTTACTTACTTTACTACTTTTTTTACTTACTATTACTTTCTTTTACTTTACTACTACTTTCTACTTATTTTACTTACTTTTACTTCTTTACTTACTTATTTACTTACTTTTTATACTTCTGTACTAACTTTATACTTTACTTACTACTTTACTTACTTTACTTACTAACTTTTTGTTACTACCTTTACTTTATTACTTACTTTTTTCTTTCTTTACTTCTTACTTCTTATACTACTCTTTTACTTACTCTACTTCTTTTTTACTCTTTTACTTATACTTTTTATACTTCTTTAACTACTTACTAACTTATCTTTACTTACTACTTTCTTTAACTATCTTACTTACTTACTTACTTTATTTACTTTTTTTACTTTTTCTTTACTTTTACTTTACTTCTTTACTACTTACTATTTATTTTTATACTCTTTCTTACTTCTTCTCTTTCTTTTTTTACTTTTTTTATCTTATACTTCTTTTTTACTTTACTTTCTTACTTTTTACTTCTTAACTTTACTTTTTTTACTCTTCTATTTTACTTTTTTTATCTATACTTTTTATTCTTAACTTTTACTTCTTTTTCTTACTTTTATACTTCTACTTTTTTTATTACTTTACTTTTCTACTTTTACTTTTTTACTTTAACTATGCTTTACTTTACTTTATTTTTACTTTTACTTACCTTTTTTTTTTATCTCTTTTAACTTCTTTTACTTTACTTACTTACTTTTTACTACTTTTACTTTATCTACTTTCTTATTACTTCTTCTTTACTTTACTTTTACCTTTTACTCTTTATTCTTCTTTTACTTCTTATTTTTACTTTTTTATTTACTTTTTCTTATTTTTCTTCTTACTTTTCTTTATCTTTTACTTATTTCTTTTTTTACTTTCTTTTTACTTTTTTTACTTTTTTATTCTTTTCTTTTTTATCTTTATCTTTTCTATTTCTTTTTCTTTCTTTACTTTTTTTACTTTTTTCTTTATTCTTTTTTTACTTTTCTTACTTATTTTCTTTATTTTTTTACTTTTTACTTTACTTTTTTTCTTTTTTTCTTTTTATTATTTACTTTTCTTTTTTTATTTTTCTTTATTTACTTTTATTCTTTTTCTTATTTTTTTCTTTTTTACTTCTTATTTTTTATTCTTTACTTTCTTTTATTTCTTTTTTCTTATTACTTTTATTCTTTCTTTTTTTTTCTTTTTATTTTTTTCTACTTTTTTTACTTTTTTTTTTTCTTTTATTTCTTTTTTTTTATTTTTATTTTTTCTTTTTTTTTTTTTATTTTTTTTCTTTTTTTCTTTTTTTTTTCTTTTCTTTTTTTATTTTTTTTTCTTTTTTTTTTTTTTATTTTTTTTATTTTTTTTTTTTCTTTTTCTTATTTTTTTTTTCTTTTTTTATTTTTTTATTTTTTTTTCTTTTTA